>JAQZBX010098472.1:0-11576 GCA_029593785.1 Cabassous unicinctus | reverse complement strand
AAGGGACAGAAGGCAGAATCTGCCTTTTTCTTGACTTTGGAAGCTGTGTCATAATAGGAATAAATATTATCTGTCACACAAATTACAGATTAAAGTTACAGAACATTCAGGTGAGGATTAGGTGACCTTGGGCAAGTCCCTTCTTTTCCCTGGGCCTCGGTTTCCCAATATGTAAAAAGCCAAAGGATTTGTCATGATAAGTAATCTCTGAGGTCTCCTCCCTCTGGTTTTCTGAAATTCTAAGAGGTAAGGCATCTCTTCACCCTATGGTTTGATGAGAAGGGATTTTTCCTGAGCACCCTGATTGGAAATTTGGGAAGGAAGAAAACAAAGCCAGTAGAGCCCAGCCTGCCTCTCTTCCTCATGGAAAAGAGCTTCCTTCAGGGAGCAGGTTTCCCCAGGCCATCCTTCCAGAGGGAAGCTCTTCCCCCCAGCAAGGGGAGGCCTGCCCAGGCCTGTGTGGTCTTTGTGTGATGGGTGATGCTGCCAAATTTGAGTTCACTTAGGACCAATTGTCTCACACAAAAGCTAAGTCTTTAGCCTTCATCTGGGGAAAAAAAAAAAAAAAAAAAAAAAAAAAGCAATAGTTTGATCCCGATTTCCTCTCTTTTGTTTTATTTCTGAATGTGTCCCTAAGCCAGGCAGGAGAGAGATGTTATTTACTGGGGGCTCCCACTTGAAGACAATGAATAAGACAAGTTCCTACCCTGTTGAGCTCTAGCTGCAGAGAGAAGCATTTAAAATAATGCAGGGTGCCAATGGTAAATGTTAATACAGGACTGGGGTAAAGTGCTGCGGATCAGAAGGACCATCTGGGAGGATGGTTTCACAAAGAAGTTGACTGGTTTTTGAGGCCTGAAAATGAGTTCTTCAGGAAGCAAGGAAAAGGATATTCTCAGAGGGCACAGCAGAGTGTAAATGGCTTGTTTGGGTCTGGAAATTCCATGTAGTTAGGATGAATTGCTCAGTGACTAAAACTTCCTCATGCTGAAGGCCCTTGAAGGCCATGCAAAGGGGACTGGATTTTATTCTGTAAACCAATGTTCCTCAAAAATTGGGGGTGGAATGCTTGCCCTGATGTACTCATGGTGTGGCTCGACCATGGAGTAATAGTGACTAATATAGTGAGGAACTTGGTGCCATTTCAATTCTATTTCGTTTCTTTTGATTTCGGCAAGGAGAAAGTCTGATATAGCAAAGTACACGAAAGTGGTTAGAAGGATGACTGAGGTTTGGGGAACAGTGGTGGGAAAAGTGGGGCACTCTCCAGGATTGTAAGCAAGAGAACAACATAATCTATAGATCTGTTTTCCTGGCAAAAACTCCAGCAGGGCACAGATGTGGCTCAAGCAGATGAGCACCTGCTTCCCACATGGGAGGTCCCGGGTTCAGTTTCCAGTGCCTCCTTAAAAAAACAAATAAACAACAAACAAACAAACAAACAAAAACAAGCAAAACAAACGATAAAACCAATTCAGGGGAGCCGATGTGGCTCAGTGGTTGAGTGCCGGCTTCCCACATACGAGGTTCCAGGTTCAATCCCTGGCTCCTGATACCTCAACAAACAAACAAACAAACAAACAAAATAACTCTGGCAGCCACAGGGAAGACAGGGAGGAAGATACTACCATTAAGAGACCCGTAGAGGTCCAGGCAAGAGACACCGGGGACACAGACCAGGGCGGTGACCGTGGAGGGAGCTCTCGGTAATCACTGTTTTACGAATTTTCCAGTCTTCCTGAGCAACCGAGCACTTTGAAGGGAGGGTCAGTATTTTATATGCATGCACTTCAAAAGGCTGGACCACAGCAGAATAGGCACCTGACAAGTATTTGTTAGATACAGAAGGATGGAAGGGAGGGAGGAGATCAACACATGTCCCTGTAGACAGTTTTTCTTTCTTAGCCACAGGACCAGGTCCCCTGGAAGGTACCTTGCCCAGGTAATGACCTGTCCAGTACCCACTCCTACTTCTGGGAACTGGGTCTTGCGTTTTAGCATCATGGGCATTTTTCAGTCCTGGCACATTTATTTAGACATTGATCGAAGCCCAGGTGGCCTCACTCTATAAGTCAAGGTGGAAATGAGCTGTCAGTGCATATAGTCTACTCCCTCCCTGATACCACCTACCCTCCCCCAAACCATCTCTCAGTCAGCTGGGGTGTCCAGCCCCAGGAGTGGGTCAGTGACACTGCCAGGCCTAAAGGCTAACACTTTTTAGCAATAGTCGTGCCGCCTGCCAGCTTGCCTCCTAGCCTTCTTACATTTACCAAAGTCCAGATGTAAGGAACATCGGGAGATGTGGGATGACAGGGAAGTTGATGAGGCAGGACCAGGGCCTGTGTCGGGTTGCCCGCTTATAGTTACAACTCTCATGTACTTCCTGCCCACATCATTTGGGACCACTTCTCAGCCTTTGTTTTCATTCCTGTGTTCCATGGAGCGTGGACAAAGAGAGAACATGATTTCATAATGGACAGAGCTCTGAACTCGGAGCAGTAAGTGCTGGAGTCTGGGTTTTCCCACCTGTGTAACCAAGTTATTGAACCTACTGGAGACTCAGTTTCCCCAGGTGCTGACCTCGTAGAGCTCTGTGAATAAACAAGACTTAGTCTACCTGAGGCGTGAATTGTAAACAGTTAAGCACTGTACAACTGCATCTTTTTTCTCATGCTGATAACTCCTACCCATAAAAATATTGTTTCTTCCAATCAGCCTCAATCTTATAAATCTTTCCAGATCAAGCTCATCCATCCCTTCAAATTCATTTAGACAAACACTGTTTGTGTGTGAGTGGGGGTGGGGGACACTATGCCAGGCAAGGTAAAGCAACTCCTTTGAACCCTAGTTGGTGTGATGAGAAATCCAAACCTTTACCTCTTCGAGGAACCTTCCCTGACTGCCCCGCCCAGTGAAAACCCCCCATTTTCTGAACCTCTGCAGCAGGACCACAAACCTCACTTGTAACGTGATCATGTTCCGTCTCCCCAGTGCAGTTGTGGGTGCCTAGAGTTAGTTCCATATATCATAGTCTGTTCTATATTTACCCCATCATCTTTCCCATTACATACCTATCAATAAAAATGTGGGGAGAACATGACTGATGGATTAGCCAAGAACAGCTCTTAGCAAATTAATCACCAAGGTCAGACCCTTGCTTCCTGGAACAATATTTCTGTGGAAATCGTGCCGAAGGAGGGCTCCTTGTGACAAAGTATGCTATTCATACATGTGTGTGCCCTTCTTCCCAAGAGGAACGATGGCAGAGATAAAGCAGGAGGCTTCTAATTCCACAAACATGTTGTCAATTGACAATGGACATGACAACACAATCCCTATTAATGACTTGGCTTAAATAAATGCATTCTCCATTTGTAGATACTGTTGGCCTAGGCCAAGATATAGCATGACATAATTAGAGTGAAAAAGGGGTCCTCTGGAATAACAGAGCTTGGGAAAAAATCAGGCTCTTCTTTTGCAGAAGAAAAGGCTTATTGATAATTAGGATCTTCTTGGAATTTGTAATCTCTTTTGGAAAAGTAGGGCTTAGAGGAGTTAGGTACAATTTAAAAGTGGTTGTCATCCTCATAACAAGCAGAATGATTGGGATTAGTATGAGCTCTCTTCTACAGATAAGGAAACTGAGGCTCAGAGAGGGGAGGGGGCTTGGCCAAGGTCACACAGCTGGTTGAAGAAGGAACGAGCCACAAGGCAAGCCTGGAGAGGTCAGCAGGAACCAGACCACATGGGCCTGACAGGTTGTGGGGAGGGACTAGAGCACGGAGTAGCTCTGAGGGGTTTTAAGTGAAAGTGATGTGATCAGATAATCACTTTTGTGTTAGTGTGGGGCATGGATTAGAAGTGACAGTTGGCCACAGGCAAATTGACAAGGAGATCGTTGTAGTCACCCAGGCAAGAAGAGATGCCAGCCTGGACTAGGACAGTGCCAGTTCCATAGGGTAAGGACCAGTGCTGTGCTGTCCTAGTTTTTCCAGGCTGCCATGACAAATTCCCCATACTGGGTGAACTTAAGCAATGGGAATTTACTGTCTCAGTGTTTTTGAGGATAGAAGTCCAAAATCACAGTCTCTACAGGCCATGCTTTCTCCCAAAGTCACAGCATTCTGGTGCTGGCTCACGGCCATCCTTGGGGCTCCTCAGCTTGCACCTCTGCCTCCGTCACACGGCTCCTCCTTCTGGCTTCTACTTCTGCTCAGTCGCCTGCCTCTCTGTCTAGAGTTCCTTTCCTTCTAAGGACTTCAGTCATAGAAATTAAGGCCCACCCTGGTTCAATTTGGCCTCATCCAAAATAGAGTCTTTGAAAATCCTATAAGCAAATAAGTCCACACCTTAACTAATAATGACTTCTTCAAAGGTCCTGTTTACAAATGGGCTCAAACCCACAGGAGTATGAATTAAGATTTGAACAAGCCCTTTGTGGGGGACATGATTCAATCCCCAAGTTGACCAAGGTCCCCCCACAATTAGAACTGAAGCCAGATTGTAACTGAGGTCTTTCCATTGACCCAGCTGCCTCCTGTGTCACAAGAGGCCTGAGCCACACTGGAAATGTTCTAGAGATGAAAGCAGAAAAGATTTTTGGTGAAGTAGAGCAAAAGGCAGGGAGAACTGGAGAAAGAGAATAAGAGAGATAACTTGAGGCAGTCCCCTGGAACTCTGTGACAGGTCACCCCAGGTTCATATGGAACTCTCCAACAAAACAAAGCCCTCCTCTCACCTTAGCCATCCTGGCCCCGTCTCTATCAGTTCATCTTGGTTAAGATGAAGGAATCTAAGGGAAATTCCAGTGGCCTGACAGCTTCAAACATGAAAATTGTCTCAAGCCCCGGGCAGCCTCCACCAATTTCAACAGCCCACTCAATTTTCTTTTTTATTAAAAACGAAAAAGATATTTCTTCCGAGATGGACCCCCAGCAGAAGTCCATCTTTCTTCCTGGGATATTGAGCACATTTTGACAATATGTACTGTTTTTTCTAATTTGTTATGCAAAAATATTCATTCAAGAAATATTTTCTAGACACCTACTATGTGCCCAGTGGGGGGGTGGGGTTCACACTGAATTGCAGCACAGAGAGGCTGCATTATTAGCCTGGAGTGGAATTCAACACACACACATACACCCCCCACCTCGTGCAAGCTCCTGTGCTGGGTGAGAGTTAAGACAAGCAGAAGGACCGGAATCCCTGCCTTCAGAGTCACACCACACCAGGTACACCTGCCCTGGGTGACCCTGACAAGACCCACCCCTCTCAGGCCTCAGTTTCCCCTCCTCAAAATGAGGGTAGTGGATAATCTCTATGGTCCCTTACAGCTCTAACTTTCTACAATGCTCTAAGGCTGGAGCAAAAGAACACACACAGCAAAACAGTGAAAACAAAACAGACTGTAGGACAGGGGGCAAAATAGAACTATAGACTATAGTTAACAACAGCATTGTAATGTTTTTGTAGCAAGAGCAAAGTTGGTACTATAATCATGCAAAAGGTCAAAAAAGTAATATGGGGTTTGGTTTTGTGAGATATGAATATGATTAAGCATTTTGTCTCTTCTTCATTTTTTTCATTAATAAGGAGACCTTGACTATGTCATTTAACTCATCTGTGTTCATCTGTGAATTTTTCTGAACACTAGAGGAACAACTGAGTTAGTAGTTTGAATTAGAGGAGATAAAAGTGACTAGACAGAGCTTTTGGGGAGTAATGCTTCCATAACTTGTTGAGCTGCCTTTTTATGTTAATTTTTAAAATTTGAAATAAAAATATTTTTTAAAAAACAGACTATAGGATCAGTTGTCCCCAGCGCCTACAATGGCACAGGCACACAGTAGGTTCTTAAAAAACATTAGTTGAATGAATGAGTATGGACTGGACAGGAAAGGGAGAATGCTCTGTCAAGAGAGTGAATTTTAAACAAATGAAAGAGGTCATGTTTCACCTCTTGGACTGGTGAAAACAGAAAAGGAAAACATCTTGGGGACATCTCACACTTCTGTGGGAATGTATTTTGGAATCACCTCCTTGGAAGGAAACTTAACTATGTATCAAAATCCTTAATAATGTTCATAGCTTTTGACCTAGCAATTTACCCTTCTAATGATGTAACTCAAGGAAATAACTGAGCAAAAATGCAAAAACACAGATGTTTATCCAAGCATTGTTGCTAATGGTGAAAAGTGGCTAGCAAACAAGATGGTTTATTGTGTACATCCCATGAAAAACTATATAGAGGTTAAAATGATAGGGGGGTATGTATTAATTGACATGGAAAGATGAGGTGTGTGTGTGTAGAGTGTGTGTATGTGTGTTTGTGTATGTGAAGGTTACTTAACAGGATATATAAAATAATATCATTTTTGTAAATACGCACACACAGAATTATCTAAATGAACAAATGAACAGCAGTTATCCTTGGGTAATGGGATTATGGATGGTTTAAATTGTTTTAATTATTCATATTAGTGAATGTGGATTATTTTTGTAATGTGAAAAGAGAGAATCCATTTTCAAAAAGCCTCAACATAGACAAATACTGGCAAACCTTCACTTTTGGGTCTGCTATAGCTGTGGAAATGTTCTTCCCCAGAGGTGCTGAAGAGGTTTGGGCACTCCATTCAAACATTGCAGAGAGCTCCAACTCGAGTATTTAAAAGTGGCAGCTTGATAGTGGGAGATGGGCAGACATCACTGCTGGCGGGTGAGCAGAACACTCACCTCGAAAGGCCACGAAGAGGCCTTTCTTATTCCCATCTCTTTTCCCCTACTCTTCCTGCGGTTGTCAAGCACAGTGTTTTCTTTCAATTTATAGGGTGCTTGCGACACTTCATTAACAGCTTCTTAAAGGTGCCAAGCTCCAGCAACATGTCCTCACAAGAAAGATGCACCAAAGCAGGGCAGAGCCGCCAAGGTCTCTGCAGGCCATGTTCTTGGGACAGTCACACATGTTGGAGCTGTTCCCTGAACACACAGCACCTAAGGACTGACCCAAGATACCTCAGCGAATAAGGCACCCTTCAGCTGCACAACTCCCAGGGTGGGGACCCTAACGCCCTGCAAAGACCACAGACAGACATCTATGTTTGTTTTACATGGGACAAGTCTGAGGTGTGGGAAAGGCATGTTCAATATCACTCACGAAGCAGGAGCTGAGCTGGGACCAGAATGCCAGCCTCAGTGTCGCCGATTAAGCTCCCCACTGATGGAGCCGCCTCTGCAATAGGGCAGGTGAACCAAATGCTAGCGATCCTTGGGTCTCTGGCTTTTCTGTCACATGACAATGCACATGGTGGCGTCTTCTTTCACTTCTGGGTTCCATCGACTTCCAGCTACTGGCTCCTCCCTGCGGCTTGTCTGACTTTCACTCTGCTTATAAAGGTCTCCAGTAATCCAGATTAAAGTCCAACCTGATTCAATTGGCCATGCCTTAACTTAAGAATCCTGAAGAGGTCTTATTTACAATGGGTCCACACCCACCAGAAGGCAGACCAAGACCAAGAACATTCCAAACTGGGGTACACAATTCAATCCACCTCCGGGAGAAGAGCCTGGAAGAAGCCATACTGCCTTTTGTGGCCAGCCTCAGAAGTCATGCTGCATCACTCTCGCCACATTCAATTCCATGAGGTTGCAAAGTCCCACCCAGGTTCAAGAGGAGGAGAAACAGATTCCATCTCTTGAGGGGAGTGACAAGGTGCTGGAGGCATGAAGGACCAAAAGTATTGTTGTGCTACTTTTTGCAAATACACTGTCACACCATGTCAGTGAGTTGTTTTTGAAGATTAAATGAAATAAGAGCTAGAACAGTGCCTGGCACATGATGGGTATTCAATAAATAGGAGCTGTTAGGTTATTGCTGCCTAAAGAATGCCCAAGAGTCGGGGGACCAGAGGTTAGGAACCAAGGTCCAGACCCAGCACATCACAGTCACCCCAATTTGAGTGAACAAGGAACACTAGAAAACAATGTCATCAAGGGTTTTTCCCACAGTACCCCACCTCATACACCCATCACACCCCAAAATTATTGCCCAATGTCCCTGATTAGGAGCCAAGGGTGTTGGTCCTAAAGAAACTACAGCATCCTAGACAAGACCCAAAGTCCTGAGCAAACTGCTTGGAAATGTTGCAAACTTCTGCAACATCAGGGCCAGTGGACACACAATGCAGCTTCTGGAAAGAGAGGGTCAGAATGTCGTGTAGGCCAGCAGAGACAATCCCTGACCCAACCCAGAGCTTGGACTGGCCAGCCCTGGGCCAAACCCTATGGTTGAGGCTCTGTTCTCCTTTAACCAGCATCCTACCCCTGCCCAGTGAAGATCATGCCACTAAAATTTTGGTTGGAAATAGCTACAAGTGTGCTCCCAAAAGCATTTATGTTTTGACCAGAGGCCTCTTGCTGCATTTCTAACAGTGGAAAATCAGGCACCCCAACAGCGAAGACAAGCAAAGGACTGCCAAGTCACTCTAAGCCAATGTCCACACATCCCAGCACCCCCAAGGAGCCTCGCACAGCAAGGAGAGGCATTGGACAAATGGAACAAAGACGGCCAGAGAATCATAAAGGCAGTAAATATTAGGGCTTGAAAGGAGTCCAGAAATCATTTATTATAGTTCCTTTTATTTTTCAGAGACTAAAAGCGAGGTCCAGAAAGGGCCCAGGATAGACCCTGGTTTCCGCCAGCTCCTTGCAGAGCCAGATTCTTAGCTCTTGGGCCCCTTGGCTGCCACATATGAGCCAGTAAGCATTTCTTGAAGTGCTGGTCCATTCCTGGCTTGATGTCTCTGGACCAATGACCCCTCCAGGGCCTGGGCCTGGGCTGCCAGCTCCAGAGGGGTTGGTTCAGAGACAGCCTGGAACTGGAGGGCCTGAGATTCCTGGCTCCAGCCCCAGGAGCATGACTGGCTACATTATTTGTATGAGCTGGTGCAAAATGAAAATGCTGGGCCCCTCGTTGAAAAATTAAGATAGCGAGTTGAGAAGTGTAGGTGCAAAATGGTGGAGGAGGACATTTTACAAATCACTCCTTCCACTAGAAAAATGAGAGAGAATGGAATTAACTAGGTGGTAATCCTGGAACCAGAATGGACAGTTAGAGCAACTACAGCATTGCCAGAGGGAGCAAGAGGTTGCCGAGAGTTCAGCTTTTGTAAGTGAAAGCATGAACCAGTGACCAGCCCACATTGTTGAGCACCCTCCACCCACCCTCAAGCATTGGCTGCAGACATGGCTGCAGCTGCAGCAAAGCGGCCTGGATTCCAGGAGCAGCCGGCTGGGGCCAGGGTTGGCAGAGGAAGGTGCCACCTCTAAAAGTTGGGGAAACGATCAAGGTTAGTCTGAGAAATCCCTGAGGAACCAGGGCAGAAGCTGGCCTCAGTTTCAGTCCTGTGAGTAGCAGAGCTTCCAACCATCCACCTGGATGGAAAGAGCACCTTGTTTGCCTGTTGGGTTGTTTTTTGTTTTTTTTTTCCTTCTTTTTGTGGGTGATTCCTGGTCTGGCAGACACAGTATAGACTCCAGCCTTGGTTTCAGCACTCTCTGCAGCAGCAGCTTCTGGTCTCACACGAGCATCTACAAGGACTTGAAGACCCAGTGCACTTTTTTATTGGTTAGGTTTCTTCTTTCTCTTTCTTGTGTTGTTTAGCCTGGCAGATCCCTGAGGGCTCAGCACAGTTGCTAGCCTTGGTTTCTCGCAGAAGCAACACCTTCTGGCTTTATACCAACTTCTAAAGGAACATAAAAGAGCTTGTGCACCTCTTTCTCTTTTTCTTTGTTTTTTGGTTGGTTGGTTTTTTTGTTTCCTGTGTTATAGTTTTGGATCTGGTGGATCCCTGAGGGATGAGCAGAGACCCCAGCCTAGGTTTCAGCTTCAAAAGCAGAAACTTTTGACTTCCTATCAGCATATCACAAAAGACTTGGAGAGGCAGTGCACTTCATTATTTTTTCCTTGTTTTCCCCTTTTTTTCTTTCTTTTTGTTCTTAGTTTGGTAGACTATAGAGTGGGAAAACTAGATTTCCAAAATGACCACAATATAATATTCAGAATGTCTAGTTATCAAAAAAAAATTACAAAACATACAAGGGTACAAGAAAATATGGCCCAGTCACAGAAAAAAAAGAATTCAATGGAAAATACTCTGGAGCAAGCACAATCTCTGGAAGTAAATCAAAGATTTTAGAATTACTCTCATAAATAGAACTAAAGGAAAACATGGCCAAAGAACCAAAACAAATCAGGAAAACAATAAGTGAACAAAATGAAAATTTAAGTAACAAGATAGAAATTATAAAGAAGTACCCAAAGGAAATTCTGGAACTCAAAAATACAATAACTAAAGTGAAAATTTCTATAGCGGGGTTCAAGAGCAGAATGGAGGAGGCAGAAGAAATGATCAGTGAACTCAAAGACAAACAAATGAAAATGAAGTTGTCCACATTGAGGAGCAGAAAGACAAAAGAATACAAAAAAAGAAACAGAGCCCAGGAAGCCTATGGGACACCAACAAGCATACCAATATGTGCATTATAGGAGTTTCAGAGGAGGAGAGAGAAATAAAGAACCAGGAAAAAATATTTGAAGAAATAATGAAGAAATAATATTTGAAGAAAAGCTTCCTAAATCTGATGAAAGATATGAATATACAATTCCAAGAAGCTCAACAAATACCAAACAATATGAACCCAAACAGATTAAACCAAGACACATTATAATCAAACTGTCCAATGCCAAGCACAAAGACAGACTCTTAAAACCAGCAAGAGAGAAGCAATGTGTCACATATATAAGTGATCTTTAGTAAGACCAGTTTTAGTAAGTCCAGTTTCTCAATGGAGGCCAGAAGGCAGTGGGAGGACATAGTTAAAGTACTGAAAGAAAACTGTTACCTGGGACTAATATACTCAGCAAAGTTGTCCTTCAAAAATGAGGTAGAAATTAAGACATTTCTAGACAAACAAAAACTGAGGGAATGAATGACCACTAGACCTGCCTTACAGGGTATGCTAAAGGGAATCCTCCATGTTGAAATGAAAGGACACTAGACAGCATCTCAATGTTGGATGAAGAAATAAAGATCTCCAGGATAAGTAGCAACATGGGTAAATATAAATGCCTAAATTATTTCATTTTTCATTTGTAATGATGTATTTTAGTGCTTATAAGACTTAAAATTCAAATGCATAAAAACAAGCACAAATCTTTGTTACTGGGCATACAATGCATAAAAATGTAACTTGTGAAAAGAACAACATAAAAGGGAGGGATAGAAAGATATATGTTATGTGTATCTGTAGGCTATCGAAGTCAAGTTGGAATCAATATAAACTAAACTGTAATATATTTAGGATGCTAAATGTAATCTTCATAGAAACTATAAAGAAAATATCTTTAAAAATCTATACAAAAAGAAAGTATTAGTGATTCAAAATGACTCATTATAAAAGAGCACCTAAACAAAAAGGAAGGCAGTAATGGAGTAAAGAAGGGACAAAAAAAAAAAGGTTTAAGATTTACCAAAAAAATAGCAAAATGGCAGACGTAAATCTTGCCTTATTGGTAATTT
>JAQZBX010098471.1:0-11575 GCA_029593785.1 Cabassous unicinctus | reverse complement strand
GGCAATTGTGAACAATGCCGCTATGAACATTGGTGTGCATATATCTGTTCGTGTCTTAGCTTTCAGCTGTTTTGGGTATATACCCAGTAGTGGAATTGCTGGATCATATGGAAGATCTATCGTTAGTTTTCTGAGGAATCGCCAAACTGTTCTCCACAGTGGCTGGACCATTCCACAATCCCACCAGCAGTGGATGAGCATTCCTATTCCTCCACATCCTCTCCAACACTTATAGTCTGCTGTTTTTTTGATAGCTGCCATTCTGATGAGTGTAAGATGGTATCTCATTGTGGTTTTGATTTGCATTTCCCTAATAGCTAGCGATATCAAGCATTTTTTCATGTGCTTTTTAGCCATTTGTATTTCTTCCTTGGAGAGGAGTTTTTCTCTATAACAATAATACCACACTGACTTAATCACTATGGCTTTAAAAATGGTTTAAATATTTTGTATAAGTTTTCTAACAGCTTAGTTCTTCAAAACTGCCTTAATTATTCTTAGCTAGGGTTCTAACTTGCAACCCTGAATGGCTCTGTTGTCTGCACCCACAATTAGAGGTATCCAGATTGTGTTGTCACTGTGTGACTTTTAAGCTGTGCAGGACCATATGAGGGTGAAGTTTAGGACTGGCAAGTCCCAGTTGTAGATCTACTACCTTCTTATTTGATGATTTTATTGCCTTTTTTATTCAGCATTTGTGGAGTCCTTCTCCACTTTCTATCAACTTCCAGAGCTCAAAGCAAGTGGGAGTTGCCTTTAATTAGTTGTTTCTGAAGGGAGACTTTTCCAGGGGATGCCTTAGGTCCATATGGTTAGTCTAATGTGTCATCTCAACCAGGTATTGGTGCCCAATTGTTTGGTCAAGAAAGCACTGGACCATTGTAATACAAGAGCATTTCATGAACTTTAATCATCAGTGAGTTGATTGCCTAGATGGCTGGTTACATCTGCAATCAACTGAGAATTTGCTGTCAGAAATGTGTCATATCTCTTCCAATCAGATGAAGGCCTTAAAAGGGTAAGAGATATCGTTATTCAGGGAGAGAAAATTCCCATCTCTACTTTGGACAACCACTATATCCTGGGGAACTCATCAAAGACCTTCATTGGGGTGTTGTACCTTTGTGACAATTGATGAAGCAATATTATTATTATATGATTAACTATTGTTCATAGTTCAAACTTTGTGTTCTACCGTTCTATGTGTTTTTTTTTTATTTTTATTCTGGAAATATATACAACATAAAACTTCTCATTGCAGCCACTTTTTTCTTTTCCTTTTTCTTTTCTTTAGGAGTTACAGGGGATTGAACCCAGGATCTCAAACATGAGAAGAGATGCTCAACCACTGAGTTACATCTGCTCCACAATCAGAGTTGTTTTTTTCATTTGTTTTGTTTTTAGTAGGTATTGGGTATCAGACCTGGGACACCATAAATGGGAAACAGGAGCTCAACCACTTGAGCTACATCTACTCCCTCAGCCATTTTAAAGTTTACAATTCAATTGTGTTAACTACATCCACAATAACATAAATTCCTCACATTTATCTTTCACTTTACTAATACTGTGCTTTCAGCTTTGTCTACCATTCAATTTATCAAGTCCTGTTTTTAACTTAATTTTTAAGATGAATTATATTTGTATAAGTTTATATTTTTTATTTTATTATTCATATTTTCTTATGTCTTCTTTTTTCTCTCTTTCCCTTCTTTCTAGTTCTTCCCCCATTTCTTACTTTCTTCCTTCTCTCCTTCCATACAAATTTCTCATACACCCTTCTATAGTCTTTAAAGATTTCTTCAGCTTATATTTTCCTCACAGTACATCCAATATGCAACAGTAGACCATGATAAATGAGGTTTGAAAATGTCTCTATATATCAGTATTTATTTGTCTCTGTTGTAACCCTTGTGGATTTAGTTTTCCTGATCCACATTGTATAATAATTTAGGGGTTTGTAATCATTGTCCATGCAAGAAATGCATATGAAAACTCCATACTTATAGATGACAATGCCCTGGTATTTATGTATACCATATGAAATTTTATATTTTTTCTTTGAGAAGTTGTGATTTAGAACAAGCATGCATACCTTATAGGATTCCCATAAGTTGCTCTACCACCAACATATTACATTGTTGGAACACACTTGTTACAAATGATGAAAGAACATCATCATGATATTACTTGTGTCTATAGTCCAAAGCTTATATTTGCTGTGTTTTTCTCACAAACCATCCTATTATTAGCCCCATGTATTAGTATTATACATTTTTTATAGTTCATGAGATCACATATTGACATTTGTACTGTTAATCACATTCCATCATTTATCTCAGGATTCACTGTGTTATACAGTTCACTGCCTCATTCAGTCCATCAAAGTGTATACTCAACAGCTCTCAGTTCCATTGCAAAGTTGTGCTGTCATCAACTCAGTCCATTTCAGAGAATTTTCATTAATCCAATAGGAAAAATCCCATAATTCCCATGTTTGGCCCTTAGCATTGATATAGTATCTTCTTTGACATTGTTGTAAAAATACTACTATATTCATGTTAACTATAGACTTAAGTTACATTAGTTGTATTTTCCCCAATATCTCCATATTCTTTAAACCTTGTAAAAAAGGAATATTTTTTATTTGTACTATCACTGATAATTATCATCTACCATACAAATCATTATGTCAGCTTCCTTCAATTTATATTAATCTCCCTAGGCTAACACTCCCCTCAACCACAATCACATTTATAAATCAGCAGGCTTTATCATAACCACTAGAAGGTACCACAATTAATTCCAGTCATCTCCCTACATTCAAAACAAACTCCATCATTAAACATTTTACATACATTGAGCATCAGCTACCCCTTCAACTCACATTCTATCTCTTAGGATCCTATACTCTATAGTTTAACTCCATGAGTTTATTCATGATATTAAGTTTGTATTAGTAAGAGCATGCAATATTTGTCCTCTTGTGTCAGGCATATTTCACTAAACATAATCCCTTCAACTTTCTGCATCCCTACTTGATTTCTTCTTATGCCTGAATAGTATTCCATCGTATATCTATAACTCATTTTATTTGTCCATTCATCAGTTGATGGACACCGGGGTTATTCCATCTTTTAGCAGCTTGGGATAATGCCACTATGAGCATTAGTTTGTAAATGTCTATTTGGCCCATTTTTTTCAGGTTTTCTGAATATATTCCTGGTAGTGTGATTTCTGAATTATATGGAAGCAACTACCAAACTGACCTTCATAGGAGTTGCACCATTTTACATTCCTACCATAAGTGAATGAGTGTTCCAACTTCTCCACATCCACTCCAGGGCATGTAATTTCACTTCTTTAATAATGGCCATTTTAAAATGCAAGACATTGCAGTTTTTATTTGCACTTCCTAAAAACTAGTGATTTGAGTATCTTTTCATGTGCTTTTAGGCCAATTCTATTTCTTCTTTAGTAAAATCTCTGTTCAAGACTTTTGCCCAGTTTTTCAATTGGCTTCCTTGTCTTTTTATTGTTGAGTTAGCCATATGACTTCTTTATATAACATGGAGCTCAAACACTTGATGAGTGTTTTCTGAAATATTTCTCCCAGTGAGTAGTTTGACTTTTCACCTTAATGAAGGAAGTAATTTGAATAAAAAGTGTTTAATTTTGAAGTGGTCCCATTTATCTATGTTTTATTTTATTGCTTATGCTTTGTGTGTAGATTTTGATAAACCACCAACTACCACAAGGTCTTGAATATACTTCCATACACATTAATAAATTGAAGAAAAATCGCATGATCATCTTGATTGATGCAGAAAATGCATTTGACAATACGTAGCATTTTTTCTTGATAAAAACACTCTGAAATAAAGAATAGAAGGAAACTTACTCAACATGGTAAGGTACACATATGAAAAACCCACAGCTAAAACTGTACTCAATGGTGAAAGACTGAAAGCTTTTTGGCTGAGATCAGGAACAATACAAAGATGCCCACTGCCACCACTGTTATTCAAGATTGTGCTAGAAGTGCTATCTAGAGTAATAAGGAAAGCAACAGAAATAAAATGCATCCAAAAAGGAAAAGAAAGAAGTAAAATTTTCTCTCTTCACCCTTCATGATCCTATACCTAGAAATTCCTGAAAAGTCCACAACAAAGCTACTAGAACAAATAGATGAGTACAGTAAAGAGCCAGGTATAAGATTAGTATGTAAAAATCAATAGTATATCTATACACTACTAAAGAGCAATCTGAGGAGGAAATCAGAAAAAAATTCTGTTTAAAATGGTGACTAAATAATCAAATATTTAGTAATAAACTTAACCAATGACATAAATAACCTGTACTCAGAAAAATAAATAGCATGGCTAAAAGAAACTGAAGAAGACCTATATAAGTGGAAGGATATTCTGTATTCATTGATTGGAAGACTGAATATGTTAAGATGTGAATCCTAGAGTTTTAAAGCAATCCCAACATAATTCCAAAAGGCATTTTTGCAGGAATGGAAAAGTCAATTATCAAAAGTATTTGGAAGGGCAACGGGTACTGAATAGCCAAAAATGTTTCAAGGAGAAGAACAAATTTGGAGGACTCTCACTTCTTGACTTTAAAGCATATTACATTACTAAAGTGGTAATATCAGTAAGGTACTGACATAAAGATAGATGTGTTGACCAACGCAAATGAATTGAGAACTCAGAAATAGAAATTCACATCCACAGTCATGATTTTTGCCAAAGTTAACAAACACACCCAGCTGGGTCAGACCAGCCTATTCAACAAATGGTGCTGGGAGAACTGGATATCAATAGTTAAAAGAAATAAAGAAGATCACTTGCTCACACCTCATACAAAAATTAACACAAAATGGATCAGGGAACTCAATATAAAAGCTAGAACTATGAAAATCTTAGAAGAAAATATAGGGAAACATCTTAAATATCTTATGTTGGTGATAGTTTCTTAATCCATACACTCAAAGCACTAACAATGAAAGATAAAAATAGATAAATGGGACTACCTCAAAATTAAACACCATATAATATTTAAAACAGATGGGCTTTACAGTTTATAATATCCTGCCCTTGTCTCTTGGTCCTATATTAGACCTCCAGATGATGCTTGCTGAACCTAGAACTATTAGAACAAAGGATGTACAACAAAGCACTGATCATTGCTTTTGACTAGGGAACTCAAATCACTTAGTCCCAGTGCTTAGCCACTATTTCAGTCTTCTCTGGACAAAGACAGTGACAGACACTGTTTCAACACTGCCCTAAACATGGGCCAAGGCTGTGGAGATTTAAGTACACAATATCTCCATGAGATGGCAGGGAAAAGTTTTTTTAGGGGAGATTCTTCTGGACAGACCAGCAACATTCAGCTTCAGGGAGATATTGGGGGAGCTTTTGATGTCTTTTCTGATACCCTACCCAGGGAATTTTGTAGACTTTAAGTACCTAATTCTTGGATCCTTGACTAAATTTGCATGGAAAATACTGATTGAAGAAGCTCCTCATTAGTGTGACCTTTCTTATAGAGATTACCCCTCAGGCAATGGTAAATGGAGATTATGAAAACAGTGTAAGAAAACTATAGAAACAAAAGAAAATTAAACAGAACAGATCAAGGTTGCTGGAGAGTAAACAGAGGAAATGGAGCTTTCTCCTCGAGTTGAACAGTAACACAAAATGTAAATCTTAAAAAAATGTACTGCATATCCAGAGTAAGAATCAGATGAAAAATAATAGAAAAAATCTGATCAGTTGGACATGGCCTATTCTAAAGATCTAGATTAAATTTAAACAAGTGTCAAAGTCACTCAACAATAAAACAACATTCAAGGGAGAAAAACTGATGTTCAGAGTAAAGTCATCAAGATGTTCAAATGCCTACAGACCAGCAAAAAAATTATATTCTATACTGAAAAAAAATCAAGGAATACTCCCAAAAATCTGCTTAATAAACAAATGAATAATTGCGTGAGAATAGCCAGAGATAGCAGCTATATATAGCAGGAGAAACAGAGAGATTGAGAGAGAAGGAATTTTATTTGTCTGTCTGGTTTATTTTGTTTGTTTATTTATATTATTAAAATAATGAAAATACTTTAATAATGATTGAATTGATGAATGCACAAGTATGTGATTATACCAAATACCATTGATTGTACACTTTGGATAAATTGTATGCTTTATTAATATGTATCAATAAAATTTATTTTTTTTAACAAAAAATCAGGGTGATATGACCTAGTAATAAGAAAATTTTCAACTTCAGAGGAGACCAGCATTTGTAACAATTAATCAATAATGTTAAAACAAATATCCTAAATAAATTTAAGCATATGAAGTGAAACATGGATCAATAGAAAAAGATATTAAGACACTGTGTGATCACAAAGAATTTGAGGGAGTTACAAGATGGGGGAGTAGGGAATGGCAGGCTGCAATTTTCCTCTAGAAACCATAGGAAGGATTTAGAATAAGTGGAACTAAGTGATAAAAGGACATCTAACACAAAACCCAAATAATAAAGCCTTAGATTACAAAGATAGATTAAGCAGCTGAATAAGTTCATCAAGATAAAGAGATGCCTAGATATCAGCTAAAAATTACAAGCCATACTAAGAAACAGGAAGTCATGGCCCAGTCTAATGAACAAATGAAATAGCAAGACGAGGTTTAGAATGTGGAACAACTAATGAAGAATGTCCAAAAATTATCCTTAATCAAATCAACAAAATGAAGGAAGAAATCAAGGATATCAGGAAGACAATGGGTAAAAGCATTAAAGGAAGATGGTGTCAGAGTAGGGAGGAAGGGTTCAAGTGTTACAAAAACAACAAAGAAAGGGTCAAAAATCTGTTGGAGGGACCTGCTTTGGGTATCAAGAGAACAGTTCCTACACAACTCCCAGGAGAATGAGGGACATAGAGGCAAAGAACCCACAACAACAAACATGAGTTACCAAACACCCACTGCAGCTAGAAAAAGCTCCCCTTACCCACACCAAAATATTATACTGGAGTAAAACCCCTGGCTCACTGCAGGAAAGTGAATTCTTCCTACTTGCAGCTGGTACAAGGGAAAAAGGATGGGGATTCAGGGGGCTACTCTTCAATGATTCAGCCATCAGAGAACACATTGAATCTGGGCTCTGACCAGACCAAAACACCAGAAAGTAGAGATTTTCAGAAACATCAATGTGAAAAGATAGGCCGATGTTCACCTTCTGCTGGTCAGTCTGGAAATTGCATGGAGAAAAACCTCTTTTAAGGCTCTCTTATTCTAAACTCTTCTGAGAAAATCTGTGCCACATTAATGAGTCCTTACCCAATTTTAATAACTTAATCTGGGAAATGTTAAAGTCTTAGGATAAGTTGAACCAAAGACCATAGTAGAGCTATAATAATAATAAAAAAAAAAACAATAAGCAAAGAGAGAAATTTGCCATCAGAGATGCCTACACTTCAGCAAAAGATTAGAAGCAATATAAGGAAACAGGAAGACATTGCCAAGGCAAAGGAACAAGCCAAATATTCTGAAGAAATACGGGATTTAAGACGTTAATACTTGATAATCATACAACTCTCCTAAATGAATTTAAAGAAGTGGATGAAAATATACCTAAAAAGATAAAGGATATTAAGAAGACCTTGCATGAACATAATGAACAATTTGGGGAAGTGCAAAGAAAAGTAACAGACTTTATGGGAATGAAAGACACAATGAATGAGATTAAAGGCATATAAGAAAAGATTTGAATTTTGTGAAGACAGAATTACTGATTTTGAAGATGGAATATCTGAACTGGAAAATATGGGAAAATAAAAAGAATAGGATAGGGGAAAAAGGAAGAGGTTATGAGGGAATTAAATGACAATGCAAAAAGCATAATTATACTCATTATCAGTGTCCCGGAAGGTGAAAAGAATGGAAAAGGGGCAAAAAGAATATCTGAGGAAATAATGAACAGAAACTTCCCAACCCTTATGAAAGACAAAAATATCAATATCCAAGAAGTACAATGCAATCCAAACAAAATAAATCCAAATAGACATAACATGAGACTCATATTATTCGGAATGACAAATATAGGAGATGAAGAGAGAATTCTGAAAGCAGTAAGATAATAGTAAAGCATTACATACAAGGGAACCTCAATAAGATTATGTGCTGACCTTTCATCAGAAACCAGGGAGGTGAGAAGAATGTGGTATGATATCTGAAAGGTACTGAAAGAGAAAAACTACCAGCCAATAATTTTGAATCTGGAAATATTATCCTTTAAACATGAGGGTGAATTCAAAATCTTCACAGACAAACAAATGAGATAGAACATGTTACCAAAAGACCTGTAATACAAAATATACAAAAGTGATGCTGTATACAGAAAGGAAAAACAAGGGTGAGAGAATTGAAGAAGAGGGTAGAAATTAAGATTATTAAGAAGGGTAAATTAAAGGGTAATGAGGCAGACAATAGTAAGATATGACAACAGAAAGCCAAAGAATGAAATGGGTGAAGTAAATAATGACTACAGTAATAAAACTGAGTTAATGACTTGAACTCCCCAATCAAAAGACATAGAATGATAGAATGGATTTTTAATAAATGAGCTACCTATATGCTGTCTATAAGAGATTCACCTCAGACATAAGGACACAACCAAGTTAACAGTGAACATTTAGGAAAAGATCTACTGTACAAGTAGAAACCAAAACAGAGCAGGAGTAGTGATATTAATATAGACAAAAGATTTCAAATGCAAAACTGTTATAAGGGATGGAGAGGGTCATTATTTATGTATACAAGAGGCAATTCACCAAGGAGAAATAACTACAGAAAATATTTAGGCACCTAATCTGGGTACCTCAAGATACATGAGGAACACATTCAAAAAATGATGGTAGAAATAGATGCCCTTACAATAAAAGAGAAAGAATTCAAAACACCACTGTCAGTATTGGTTAGAATATATGGACAGAAGATAAATAAAGAAATAAAGGCTTTGAATATTATGATAACTAAACTCGACCTAACAGACATCTATAGATAATTGCACCACAAAAAGCTGGATATACATTCTTTTCAAGTACTCATGGATCCTTCTCCAAGATAGGCATATTTTGAATCACAAGACAAGACTTAGTAAAGTAAAAAGATTGAAATTTTAGAAAAGACTTTCTCTGATTCATAATGGAATGAAGCTGGAAATCAGTAATAGATGGAAAAGGGAAAATTCATACATATATGGACATTAAAGAACACAATCTTAAATAATCAGTGGGTCAAAGAAGAAATTGAATAAGAATTCAGAAAATACCTTGAGATGAATGAAAATGACAACGCAACATTTAAAAACCTGTGAAGAACAGTAAATGCAGTGCTGAGAGGAAAATTTTTAGCCTTCAATGCATACATCAAGAAGAGGAAAAAGTTTAAATTGAAGTTCTAACTTCACACCAGGAGGAACTCTAAAAATAACAGCAAACTACTCTCACAACCAACCAAAGGAAAGAAATAGTAAACATTAGGACAGATATAAATGAAGTCAAGAAAAAAATAGAGATAACCAACAAAACCAAAGGGAGTTCTTTGAGAAAATCAACAAAATCAACAAACGGTTAACTAGACTGGCAAAGAAAAAGAGAGAAATGAAAATAAATCAGAAATGAGAAGTGGTTATTAACACTGGCCCAAAAGAAATAATAGAGATAATAAGAGAATACTATGGGGAGAGGCAAGATGGCATTGGTCTAGGGGGGTACTCACTGACTTGCTCTCTGGGGATGGCCGATTGTGGACGGGTTCCTGCACAAGGGACTGTGCTGTGGGTGCACGGAGCGAGAAGCTTGGGTCATCTAGCAGCAGGCAGATCAACAACGTGTAGTGATCGGTAGAGATTTGTGAGTACTGAGCCTGCCTGTGGTGGTTAACACAGAAGGGTGAACCCTGCCCACACAGAAAACGGCTGCTTGGAGCCACGAATCCTACATCCGCGACTCCTGTCCCCAGCGTGAGGGAGCATACGCTGAGGGAGGGAGGGCTCTGACAAGGTGGAGAGGGGTTTAACTTCTGTGGATTTGGCTGCCTGGACACCCTCATAACTTTGGGGGGCAGGTAAGCTGGCTTGAAACAGTGCCAGGCTGAGGGAAGAGGCGAATCTGCTAAGCAAACCTGATTTACCCAGCAGCCCGCTGACACTGAGGCCTGACCACAGAGGGGGCAGAATCTGCCAATTTTATTGCTCTGCACTGACAAGCATGAAAGCTTCAGCTCTCCTGGAGAGGTCAGGAAGTGAGTAGGGCTTGGTTAGTTTCCATGAGCCTATTTAGGGTACCCTTGGTGAAGGGGGTGATCTAGCAGATAACTTCTTTGGGGTCAATTCTAGCGCCAAAAAAAAGGGAAAAAAAAAGAAGACAGTCACATTAAAAAATGAATTCCTGTTCTTAATTTAGTCTAATACCGAAAATCTGCCTCAAAATCTGCAGATAGAACCCTGAAGGGAAATTGATAAATGCAAGCAGGCTGAGAGGATCCGCAAGTACAATAGAAGGAACACTTCCTCCTTTGCTTTGTTTGACTGCTTGCTGGTGTGATTGCTTGGCTTTTCTCTGTTATTTTTTTGTCTCTTGCTTTTCTTTCCACTTTCCAACTCCCTTTCTGTTTTCCTTCATTTTTTTAAAAATTAGGTGCTGCTAGCTTACGTCTTCTTTGCTATGCTTCTTTTTCAGTGATTTCTCATTCTCTGTCTATATTGATAATGTATCACAAGCTATCTCTTATCCTTCCTTCATCTCTCTGCATTCTGCTTTCTGTTGTGGTTCTTAGACACCACGCTTTTTCATTAGCCCACAGCTTAAGGGAGTCAATCACTATTCTATCTATTTTGTTTCCTTCTTTTTTTAATTAATATTAGTTTTTTCCTTTTTGCCCTTTCTTTACTCTTTTTCTCCCTCCTCATCATTCTAGCCTTCTAAATCATTATATATATATTTCTATATTTGGTTTTCCATTCCATTGTAGGTACTCCACTTTTTTTCCTATTACTCTACACTGCGTACACATGTTAAATATTCATTTCACTAATTCCTATTTGACCCCTCTACTAACTTTCATTTATAATACTATTATCCTTCTTCCTTGCTCACATCTTTTGATTCCTCTGGCACTAAACTTTTTCCTTCAAGGTAACATAGAAAGAAGCAATGAAACAAAATAAGAAGAAAAAGTGTCAAAGGGAAAACTTGACACACACACAGAACCACCAACTAAATAAAACTGTACAGGAAAGAGAAGCTAATCAATGGAATAAACCCAGCAAGATAAAATGATGACTAAAGGGCAACAAAAAATTACAAACCACACTGAGAAACAGGAAGACAAGGACCACTCCAATGAACAAACTAAAAACCAGGAATATATGCAGAACATCGAACAACTAATCAAAGATTGCCAAACAAATATCATGAACCATCTTAATGAAGTGAAGGAAGAGATTAAGGATATAAAGAAGACACTGAGAGAACATACTGAAGAAATTGTAAATATAC
>JAQZBX010098470.1:0-11576 GCA_029593785.1 Cabassous unicinctus | reverse complement strand
TCTGAAGGCATCAAAAATCAGTTTTACAAATTCCACAATTTAAAAGACTATTATCCAGGAAGATTTAAATTATTTTTGCACTCATAATGAGTGACTAATACATCATGAATCATTAGAAACCATGTAGGACTCAATAATTCGATACAAAGTTTTTATAACATCGCTTCTCGGCCTTTTGGCTAAGATCAAGTGCAAAGTTTTTATAACATCATAAACAATGGACATTATAGCCTAACCAGGTCAAGTTCTCTTCACTTACCCATCACCATATCCAAAACATTATCATTCTCATCCATCAAAGGGTCCATGCAAACCATATCTAACAATTCCATTAGCTGCTTTTGAAGAGAATAGGCCTCCTTGAAAAGAGCCTGGAGAAGGTCTGAAACTAGGTGTAAACGCCCAGAATACACAGATTCACTGTTCTGGTCACAAACAAATAAAAATGAGAGAAAAAGTAAATCATAAAAAGCTTAAGAGCCAAATTTATTTTAATTCATATTATCAGAG
The DNA here is from genome assembly GCA_029593785.1 of Cabassous unicinctus. NCBI lineage: Eukaryota > Metazoa > Chordata > Mammalia > Cingulata > Chlamyphoridae > Cabassous > Cabassous unicinctus. Next base: position 11,066 of record JAQZBX010098470.1, on the reverse strand, counting down.
TTCTTAAACTTAATGCTCTTTATTGAATCATGTATTCATTCATTAAACAAATGCTTAGTGACTATCCATTATGTATGGTGCACTTTTAAAAAGATGCAAGCATGTATAAAATATGACTTCTGACATCCATGATTTTGAAAAAAAAAGGGAGCTAAATAACATTGCATGACATTTTAGTACCATCTCTCCAAAGAGAAGTATTAATTAACTGGTGATTTTTATTTACCCAACAAATAGCAATATCAAAACTGCCTACGACCCACAAATCATGGGCCAGCTTTTGCACCTTAAAGCTGCCTCAAGAATGTAGGGATGGACTAAGTGTTAACTTCCCTTCACAGGCACCAAATCATTAATGAACTCCTCTGCCCCACCAATGCCATATGACAGAACTACTTCAGGATCCCTGTGACTCAATACAAATTCATATAATTTCTTTCTTTATAGAAGGGAAATAAGATTTTCACAAAAACAAAACAAATCTCTATACCTTATGACTTTTCTATCTCCTTTTATTTTGAAACAAATATTTATATATATGATCTTTGATCTATGGAAAAGTTATATACCAATAATATAGATTAAAATGTAAAATCTTATATATAAACACTATTTAACTTGGCCCTTTTACCAATGGATTCTAGGCCTTTTAAAACGTGCTTAAACCCATTACTCACCTTACAATGTACAAATGTACTTTTAATTACATGAAGGACTGAGGAGGGAAGACTATGTATATTTTCTAGAATGATAGATTCCTGGGTAGCACAGACATGTTGAACACATCCTGTAAGAGCTCCCAAGACCTGCACCATTGTCTGGAAATAAAGAAAGAAGTTTCAAATAGAATGTATGTTTTATGCATCTAAAAGGTATCAGACATTATGCAGGGTGCTAGGGATATAGCAATAAACAAAACACACCATATTTCCCCTTTTATAGAGCTGCAGTTTATCAGAACTATAAATCCTGGAACAACTGGCTAGTCAGTTGGTAGAAAATGAAAAAGAAAAATAGTTAAAATTCTATTCCACACACCAAAGCACATGGTGGGTTCTACACATACGCCTTGAAATGACATACAGGGCATCCTATCTTGATTACTTGTCTTCCTGTAAGATCAGGGGTTCTTAACCTTTTTTGTTCCACAGACCCCTCTGCCAGACAGGTGAAAACCACGGACCCCCTTCTCAGAATGTAGCGGCAGATTGTTTAACGACACTCAACATCGTCATGTCTTTAAACTAAATTTTAGGATTATTCAAAATTACGTTTTACAACTTCTCCATAAATTCAATATCTGATAACCTAACACGGTTCATCATCTGCTCAAACAGTCATTTTCGGCAAACATTTAGAAATATGAGTTTTCCCAGGGCATCATAAAACCATCTCTGCCATCCTTCCCAACATTTTTTTTTTCTTACCAACCTTTTTGCAGGCAGTTATCCACTGCATTCAGAACATGATATATCAAAATAAAAATCATACTAAGTCCACACTACACTGTGTATTATTTAATAAATATATCGCACCCGCACCAACACATCCCCACAAGAATGTTGAATGAAAACAATTTCATGTTTTGTACATTCTGTGTTGTACTGTCAAGTATAGACACACCTATACCAAACCTTTCTAAAACCTAGTGTATTTAGTGTAATCTCAAAATTTTATTTTGGGAAAAAAAAAAATCTTAGCTCCACTACTTACTAGTTTTGTGACCATTTGTAAGCTAATTAACTCTGGGCCTGTTTTCTTATCCATAAAATGGGATTAACATGTATTTCATTGGATCAATAAAGGAAATTTATAGGAGGGCACTAAGTGCCCGGAATATAGTAGGTGCTCAATAAAATGCTGAATTAAAAAAATAAAATAATAAAATAAAATAAAATTACAAAGGAAATCAGTTACATATGTTGAAAAACAGTTACTAAAATAAAAAACATATGATATAATACTATATATATGTGCTTCCTTCTTAACACATTAAATAATCCAATACATAAAAAATATAGGAAAGTTAAATTTTATTTTTTTAAAGACATGTTAATGTGCAGACTTATCTTGCATAAGAATATTAAACTATGGTGTAGCATTTGACAAGGCAACATGCATATTATGTTGGACATCTAATCAAGTTGATTTTTTTTCAATTCAAGCTCACAGACCCCCTGAAATCTTTCCATGGACGAGGGTCCGTGGACCCCTGGCTAAGAATCCCTGGTTTAGATGGTTACACAACACGAAATAGTACAAAAAAAAAACCAGAATTTGTGTTTCTGTATTCATATCTTTAATTCTACCAATTTAATTCCAGCATTAAACTATTTACATAAAAAAATACATGGCTAATTAATACCAGTATAAAAAGCTCCCACTTTTGTTTAAGCTCTCCTCTTTCTCATTCCAATTATTTGACTTACTTTTAACATATTCCTTAGGGTGCTCTGGATTTCTGAATTTTGGCTGGATAGTTCTCTTGCTTCACTGGTTAATTCATACATCATGCCATCAAATAATTCCACAGTCTGTGAGAACAAAGCAAAGTATAATAGGAATAATTGAAAAAGGAGCAGAAAAACAGCAAGAGGATGGGCTGAAACAGCCTGGAAAAAAATCTAGGGTTTAGCACACCAGGCAAAGGCTGGACACCGCCCAGAGGAGAGAGGGACAACTGTGAGTTGAAACCAGTGGCTGCTGTTGCCAGCACCCTCCCCCACACTAAAGACACTTTAGAATACTCAGGGCTCTGGGCCCACAGCTACAAAGGGGGCTCCAGGAATCCACCACCCCAGGAAAGGGGAGAGAGAGGGACACAGCCTAGGGCTGACTCAGCTTTTGACCCATAAATTTGGTCTACAGTATCCCAGGAACCCTTCCAGGTTGGGTGGGGCCTGTGCCATTGTTTGCCTCCCCAGCCACAAAGGGGTTAAAGATATATAACCCTCCCAATCTGCTTCTCTACTAACCAGGACTGATTGTTGAGGAAGCAGAGGGGAGTGGGAATATTTCCTACAAGGGGAAAAGGGAAGGGGCTGCCAGAGAAAGCTGGGGAACTGTCTCTGAGAAAGTCCGAATTACAAGGCTCTTAGCCTCCAGGCAGGAAGCTCTATCACATTGATCCAGTCTGTGTTGCAATAAACACACTCCAACCAGGCAATGAACTGAGAGGGCAGCCAAAGAGCATCATCTGCTGCCAGACCAAGGAAGTGCACATGAAAAAATTAAAAATAAGTAAGAGAGGATTTTTCCGGCCTTTATAGCCTCCCTCCCCAAAGCCCTAGGAAGGGGGTCTGCAACCAATTACTGGGTCCAGAGCCCAGTTTTGAACAACTAGCAGGGACAATCATAATGATCTAGGGGGAGCCAAAAACCAAAGAGCAGCGGTAACCCACAGCCTCCTGCCACTAATCCCTACGAAAGAGAAAGAAATTGAGCATCTAAGTAAACTACATCCTAATCAGATGCCTAGACACCAGCAAAAAATTACAAGCCATACTAAGCAAATAGAAGACATGGCCCAAGAAAAGGAATATATCAAAGCCCCAGAAGAGATGCAGGATTGAGAGAACTAATTAGCGAGATGCACACAAATTTCCAAAATCAAATTAATGAGTTGAAAGACAATATGGCTAAAGAGATAAATGACATCAAGAAGACATTAAGCGAGCACAAAGAAGAATTTGAAAACCTGAAGAGAAAGTAACAGAGCTCATGGGAATGAAAGACACAACAGGTGAGCAAAAACACATTAGAGGCATACAACAGCAGATTCCAAAGAAGAGAAGAAAGAATAAGTGATATGGAAGACAGAACAGCTAAAATTGAAGAGAGGAAAAAAACAGAGAGAAAAGAATGGAAAAAATAGAGCAGATGCTCAGAGAGATGAAAGACAATATGAAACACAACAATCTATGTGTCATGGGAGTTAAAGAAGAGAAAGGAAAATGGGGCAGAAAGAGTATTTGAGGAAATAATAGGAGGAAATTTCCCAACTCTCATGAAAGAAGTGAACTTACATAGACAAGAAGTGTACCATAACCCAATCAGAATAAATTCTAATAAACCTACACAAAGACCCATACTACTCAGAATGTCAAATGACAAAGATAAAGAGAAAATTCTGAAAGCACCAAGGGAGAAGCAAACGATCACATACAAGGGATGCCCAGTAACACTTAGCACAGATTTCTCATCAGAAACCACGGAGGTGAGAGGACAGTATGATACAATTAGGACAGTATGATACAATTAGGATACTGAGAAAGAAAAACTGTCAGCAGAGAATTCTTTATCAGCAAAATTCTCCTTCAAATATGAAGGTGAGTATAAAATATTCACAAACAAACAGAAACTAAGAGAGTTTGCAAAAAAGAATCCACCTTTGTAGGAAATATTAAAGGAAGCCTTAGAACCTGAAAGAAAAAGACAAGAGAGGGAGGCTTGGAGGAGAGTGTAAAAGAAAGAATAGCAGAAAGGATAACCAAAAGAGTAAAAGGAGAGACAAAAATGATATGACATATGAAAACCAAAGAAGAAACTGGTGGAAGTAAATAACACATTTACACTAATATCATTGAAGTGAATGGCTTAAACTCCCCAATCAAAATATACAGGCTGACAGAATGGATAAAAAATCATGAGCCATCCATATGCTGCTTACAAGAAACTCACCTTAAACCCAGGGATACAAACCAGCTGAAAGTGAAAGGTTGGAAAAAGATACTCCTTGCAAATAGTAACCAAAAAAGAGCAGGGGTAGCTACACTAACATCAGACAAAACAGATGTTAAGTGTAAAAAGTTATAAGAAATACAGAAGGCCATTATAAATTAATAAAAGAGACAATCTATAAGGCAGATATAATAGTCATATATATCTATGTACCTAACCAGGGTGCCCCAAAATACATGAGTCAAACTCTGGCAGAACTGAAGGGAGAAACAGACATCTCTACAATAATCATTGGAGACTTCAACACCCCACTCACATCATTAGATAGAACAACTAGACAGAAGATCAACAAAGAAACAAAGAACTTGAACAATATGATAAACGAGTTAGACCTAACAGACATATACAGAACGATGCATCCAAATTCAGCAGGTTATACATTCTTCTCAAGTGCCCATAGATCTTTCTCCAGGATAGATTACATGTTAGGTCACAACACAGCTCTCAATAAATATAAAAAGAATGAAATTCTACAAAGTACCTGTTCAGATCAAAATGGAATGAAACTTGAAATCAATAATAGACAGGAAAAAGTAAATTCGCAAATGTATGGAGGCTGAACAACACACTCCTAATAATCAGTGGGTCAAAGAAGAAATTGCAAGGGAAATCAGTAAAAATATTGAGACAAATGAAAACGAGAACACAACTTATCAAAACTTATGGGATACAACGAAGGCAGCCTAGAGAGGGAAATTTATAGATCTAAATGCCTATATTAAAAAATGAGAAAGAGCTAAAATCAAAGATTTAACTGAACAACTAGAGAAAGTAGAAAAAGAATAGCAAACCAATCCCAAAGCAAGCAGAAGGAAAGAAATAATAAAGATTGGAATAGAAATAAATGAAATTGTTAAACCAAAAAATAAATCAATAGAGAAAATCAACAAAACCAAAATCTGGTTTGTTGAGAAGATCAATAAAAGGTGGACTAACAAAGAAAAAAAGAGAGAAGATGCAAATAAATACAATCAGAAATGAAAGGGGGTAAGTTATGACTGACCCCACAGGAAAAAAAAGGATCATAAGAGGATATTATGAGAAACTGTATGCCAACAAACTAGATAACCTAGATGAAATGGACAAAATCCTAGAAATGCACATACAACCTAAATTGACACTGCAAGAAATACAAGAACTTAACAAAACAATCACATTTAAAGAGATTGACTATGTCATCAAAAATCTACCAGCAAAGAAAAGTCCAGGACAGATGGCTTCTCAGCTGAATTCTGTCAAGCATTTCAAAAAGAATGAACACCAATCTTGTTTAAACTTTTCCAAAAAATTGAAGAGGAGGGAAAATAACCCAACACATTTTATAAAGCCAACATCACCCTAATACCAAAGCCAGATAAAGATACTACAAGGAAAGAAAATTACAGACCAATCTCTCTAATGAACATAGATGCAAACTTCCCAACAAAATACTTGCAAATCAAATTCAGCAGCATATCAAAAGTCGTATACATCACGACCAAGTGGTATTTATTCCTGGTATGCAAGGCTGGTTCAACATAAGAAAATCAATCAACGTAATTCACCACATTAACAAATTGAAGAAAAAAAACCACCTGAGCATCTCAATCGACGCAGAAAGTACATTCGACAAAATCCAGCATCCTTTTTTGAAAAGAAAAAAACACTTCAAAAGATAGGAATAGAAGGAAAATTCCTCAATATGATAAAAAGCATATATGAGAAACCCACAGCCAACATCATACTCAATGGGGAAAGAGTGAAAGCTTGCTTTCCCTCTAAGATAGGGAACAAGACAAGGATGCCCACTGTCACCATTGTTATTCATTATGCTAGAACTTCTAACTAGGGCAATTAGACAAGAAAAAAAAAAATTAAAGGCTTCCAAATAGGAAGAGAAGAAGTAAAACTCTCATTATTTACAGATGACATGATTCGATATTAAGAAAATTCTGAAATGTCTACAACAAAGCTACTTGAGCTAATAAAGGAGTTCAGCAAAGTGGCAGGATACAAGACTAACATGCAAAAATCAGTAATGTTTTTGTACACTAGTAGTGAACAATCTGAGGAGGAAATCAGAGGAAAATTCCATGTACAACAGCAACAAAAAGACCCAAATAACTAGGAATTAATTTATCCAAAGAAGTACAGGACCTATATGCAGAAAACTACAAAACAATGCTAAAAGAAATCAATGAAGACCTAAACAAATGGAAAGGCATTTCATGTTCATGGATTGGAAGAATAAGTATCATGAAGATGTCAATCCTACCCAAACTGATTTATAGATTCAATGCAATACCAATCAAAATTGCAACAGCCTACTTTAACAGAATTAGAAAAGGCAATTACTAAATTCATTTGGAAGGGAAAGTGCACCCGAATAGCGAAAAGCATTCTAAAAAAGAAGAGCAACTTGAGATGAATTTTACTGCCTGATCTTGGAACACAATGCAAAGCTACAGTGTTCAAAAGAGCATGGTACTGGCATAAAGATAGACACACTGATAGTGGAATAGATTGAGAATCCAGAAATAAACCCTCACCTATATGGTCAACTGGTTTTCGACAAATTTACCAAGTTCATGTTTACGGGACAAAACAGTCTCTTCAACAAATGGTGCTGGGAGAATTGGATAGCTGTAACCAAAAGAATGAAAGAGGACCCCTATCTCACTCCCTATATAAGAATCAACTCAAAATGGATCAAAGACCTAAATATAAAAACTATTAGAAGAAAATGTAGGGAAACATCTTCAAGACCTTGTAGTAGGTGGTAGTTTCTCGGACCTTATATCCAAAGCACACACAACGAAAGAAAAAAATAGGTAAATGAGACCTCCTCAAAATTAAACACTTTTGCACCTCAAAGGACTTTGTCAAAAGGGTGAAAAGCCAGCCAACTCAATGGGAGAAAATATTTGGAAATCACATGTCCGATAAGGGTTTAACATCCAGGATATATAAAGAGATGTTACCACTTAACAATAAAAAGACCTACGACCCAATTTAAAAATGGGCAAAAGACTAGACATTTGTCCAAAGAAGAAATACAAATGGCAAAAAAAACACATGAAAAAAATGCTCATCACTAATAATTAGGGAAATGCAAATCAAAACTATAATGAGGTATCATTTCACACCTATCAGAATGGCCATTATTAAAAAGACAGAGAACTACAAGTGTTGGAGAGTAAATATAGATATGGGGAATGGGTGTAGCTCAGTGGTTGAGCACCTGCTTTCCATATACGAGGTTCTGGGTTCAATCTCTGATACCTCCTGTTGCAGTTGGGCAGTTTGATGTAATTATGAATTCCAAAAATATAATTGGATCATGCTTGTAAACTGATCTGTTAATCTGGGCATGATTGAGTTATGATTGGGGCACTGACTGGGCCACGTCAGTAGGGCGTTGAGCCCCACCCCTTGGTGGGTGGGGAATCAAATATAAAAGGCATGGCAAGAACAGAGTTGAAGCGGTTTTTGAGAAGCAGTTTTGATGTTGGAAAGAAGGCCCCAGGAGAAGAGAAACGAGCTGTTCGCCTGATTGTCTACAGCTGATCTTGTGGAGGAAACAGGAGCTAAGCCCAGAGAGAAACGCAGCCCCATATCTATATTTACTTATTTAGGTGCGGTTGTTAAGTTAGACATTAACCCATGAGTGTTACAAATGCAAAATGAAATCATCCTATTGTATATTCTTTCTTCAAAGATACATGTTTCCTTTTTTTTTTTAACTTTATTTTGTACATTTAATAATTGAAAATATAAACAATAATTTAAAAATAAAAAGGAAATTATCAAGAAGCCTGAACCCTGGCAAACGTCGGCAGCTGTCATGCTCCAACATGTGGCAATGGACTTTGGTGAGAGAAGAAACTTAAACGCTTTATGACCTGGCATCTGTGGACTTCTACCCCAAATAAATACCCTTTATAAAGACCAACCCATTTTTGGTATTTCACATTAGCACCCCTTTGGCTGACTAATACACCTCCTAAAAATAAAAAAATTTTAAAAAAAGTAAATACAGATAAGCATTCCCACAACATACTCTCTTAAAAATATAAAGTCCCAGGCAGAAATTGAATCACCTATTCACTTATATTCTAACCAATTCTCCTTTTTGACCAAGAGACCTTCCTGGCATAGTGGTACATTATGTGGTCTCAGAACTAAGTTTTTGTTTGTTTGTTTGTTTCTTTAGGAGTTACAAAGGATTGAACTCGGGACCTTGTACATACCTTGTACATTTGAAGTGCATGCTCAACCACTAAACAACCCTGCTCCACCGGAACTAAGTTTCTGAGTGTGAAAAGTTAGCCACACTAAGATCTTAATACTCAGATCTTTCTAAACAAATCAAATGGCTTAAACATTGCAAAAATTATAACACAGTGAACAATTCAATGTAGTTAAAGAGGTTATTTTTCCCCTGTTTTTATCAATATACTATCTGGACCTTTTCCTGGTGGTCAAGAACAAATTCTAAGACAGGTTTCAGGATACAGAATAATCAAGTGACTATGAGTAAAAGGAATTATGAGAATTATTTGCTTGAAAGCTAAACTTGGAAATCTATTCCAACAAGAGATAAGTTATCACAAATCTTTTTTTCATTTTGGCACCAAAGCACCTTTAGTTCTTTCAATTAAAAAAAAATGCATGACAGTACTTTTAAAAAAAAAAGTATACTATAGTTCTAAAAAGTGACAATATGGTTTGTGAATTGAATGTTTTCTCTTGGTTACTTGATTTTACCCATATTCCAGTCTTTTTTAGTCTAAGATTTCATTAATAAAATTTGGCTTCATTTTTCCAAACAATTAAAGTTAGCAATTATTAATAATATATTGAGAAAATAAAATGAATGGACTTAGCTAACTTCACCACCCATCTCAAATTTTCATCTAATAGCTTTAAATACTAAACTATTTAAAATTAGCTACAAATAATTTAAATTCAATTATTAAGAATCTGCATAATCTGAAAGTACAAGTAATTTAATCACCTGATCATCACCCTAACACTATCATATTCTCAGGGGACCTATTTTTTACTTTACTACTTTATTTGTATTTAACAATATGCTTGATACATTTGAAAAACAAAGCCACATTTAAAAATAATTCAAAACTGAAACTAATTTTAACGTTTATGACATGTAGCTTGATTAAACTAATAATACTATACCTTTGGTAGTACTTTAGAAAAGAAAGTCTGTTCGAGTGTCAGGTGGTCCATATGAGGTAGAAACATTTCTACAATAATTTTTAGAATTCCTATAAAGCAAAATATCAACATATTTTGTGACAATAATAAGTAATGCCAGCCAACAGAGGTCATTATTCTTTACCAAATGCAAGAATATATACATTTCATTGATGTAAAGCTTTGTTCAGTTTCAAAATGGTACCCATGAAGAAAAACTATTAAGAATCTGAAATAACAGCCTCTTCCCCACAAAACAAGAAAACAACCTTTATATTTAGCAATTGAGAACCAGTTAAACAGATGTAGGACATCTATTGAACAGGATATTCTGCTATCATCAAAATATTAGAGATTATTTTAAAAGATGGGAAAAAATGTTCACAATACTTTAAGATTAACTTAAAAAGTTTTCAAAATAGTATGATCCCAATTTTAAAATATATAAACATGTACATATAAAGATTATAGATAGGATGGCTGAAATGCATAAAAATGAGATGAGAATATTCTATATCAAAATGTTAACACAAACATTTCTGATTAGTGGATTTTTTTTTTTATCTTTTGTGCTTTTCTGCATGTTTCAAAATTTCTACAATGAACATGTATAATTCTTATACTCAGGATAAAAAACAATTTGTTACTTCAAAATAAAATTATACACCCAGGAGGCAACATAGATTCTAAATTATAATAAAATATTCCACAACCAAGTGATATGTAAACAATAAAAAAACTCAAAATATATGAGTAAAATGAGCAGCCTACAGTCTTTAGTCTCTCCCGCCTAAATGAGTAAGTCATGTTAAGTAACACCAAGGAAAACAGCTGAAGACTAGAAAGTAAACTTTCTCCATTTGAACAACCAGCTTTAACTCAGAAATTGAAATGTGGTCATTCTAAATTCACTGGACATTACAGCAGCTGCACTACAATGGGAAATGATTAAAATTGAAGGGAATACAAACATTTAAAGTCATATCCACTGAGACGTGTTGACTCAGACCTAAATGACATCAAAGTAAATCATACAATTAAGATCATTCTACTTACGAATATGTTCAATCCAACTGTCAGAATGTTGATACATAGAGTAAAATAATTAAGGAAAACTAGTATTGTAGTAA
>JAQZBX010098469.1:0-11580 GCA_029593785.1 Cabassous unicinctus | reverse complement strand
ATAAATTTCATAGTTCGTTTTTTCAATTCAGTAAAAACTGTTGCATTGATTTTTATTGAGATTGCATTAAATCTGTAAATCAGTTTGGCAAGCATAGACATCTTAATGATGTTTAGTCTTCCTATCCATGGACAGGGAATATTCTTGCATTTATTTAAGTCTTCTTTGATTTCCTTTAACAGTGTTGTGTATTTTTCTGCGTATAAATCATTTACATCTTAGGTTAAATTTCCTCCTAGGTGTTTGATTTTTGTAGTCACTATTGTAAATGGTACTTTTTCTTATTTTGTCCTCACCTTCCTCATTATTGGTGTACAGAAATACTACAGATTTTTGTGCATTGGTTTTATAACCTGCCACTTTCCTGAACTCATTTTAAAGTTTTAGAATCTTTGTTGCAGTTTTCTCAGGGCTTTCTATATATAGGATCATGTCATCTGCAAATAGTGAAATTTTCACTTCTTCCTTTCCAATTTGGATGCCTTCTATATCTTTTTCCTGCCTCAGTGCTTGAGCAAGTACTTCTAACACAATGTTAAATAGGAGTGGTGATAGTGGGCATCCTTGTCTTGCTCCCAATCTTAGATGCAAAGCTTTTAGAATTTCACCATTGTATATGATGTTAGCTGTATGTTTTTCAGATATACACTTTATCATGTTCAGAAAGTTCCTTCTATTCCTATCTTTTGCAGTGTTTTTTATCAGGAAATGATGCTGTATTTTGTTGAATGCATTTCCTGCATCTGTAGAGATGATCATGAGATTTTTTTCTTTTGATCTGTTCATGTGGTTTATTACATTGATTGATTTTCTTGCTTCCTGGGATGAAACCCACTTGATCATGGTGTATAATTCATTTGATGTGTTGTTGATTATGATTAGCAAATATTTTCTTGAGGATTGTAGCTTCTCAGTTCTTCAGACAGATTGCTCTGTATATTTCCTTTCTTGTGGTTTCTTTGATTAGCTTTGGTATTAAGGTAATGTTGGCATCATAGAATGAGTTACACAATGTTCCTTCTACTTCTACTTTTTGAAACGTTTAAGCAGGATTGTTGTTAGGTCTATCTGAATGTTTGGTATAATTTGCCTATGAAGCCATCTGGTACTGGGCTCTTCTTAGATGGGAGGTTTTAAAGGACTGATTCTATCCCTTTACTTGTGATTCATCTGTTGAGTTCATCAATTTCTTCTTTCATTAATGTAGGCTGCTTATTTTTTCCTAAAAATTTGTCCATTTCCTCTAAATTATCTTTCTTATTGGCATATAATTTTTCCAATTATCTTCTTATGTTCAGTGGTGATATCCCCTTCCTCATTTCTTATTTTGCATATTTGCATCTCTTTTTTTCATTGTTAATCTAACTAAGGGTTTGTCTATTTATGGATCCTCTTGAAGAACCAGCTTTTAGTTTCTTTTTTCTAGTGTTTTCTTACTTTCTATTTCATTTTGCTCTGCTCAAATCATTGTTATTTCCTTCTTTCTACTTCCTTTGGAATTAGTTTGCTGTATATTTTTTATTCCTCCAGTTGTGAATTTCGGTCTTCAATTTTAGCTCTTTCTTCTTTTTTGAAATATGCATTTGTGGCTATGAATTTCCCTCTCAGTACAGCTTTTGCTGCATCCCATAAGTTTTGTTATGTTGTGTTGTCATTTTCATTCATTTCAAGGTAGTTACTGATTTCTTTTGAAATTTCCTTCTTGACCCACTGTTTGTTTAAGAGTGTGCTGTTTAACTTCCATATATTTGTGACTAATCTGGTTCTCTGGCCCTTATTGATTTCCAGCTACATTCCATTTTGGTCAGAGAAATTACTTTGTTTAATTTCAATATTTCTGATTTCATTGATTATTTTTTTTGTGGCTTAGCATGTCGTCTATCTTGGAGAATGATCCATGAGCTCTCAAGAAGAATGTATATCCCACTGTATTTGGCCGTAATGTTCTGTATGTGTCTATTAGGTTCAGATTCTCTAGTGTCCTATTCAAAGTCTTTGTTTCTTTGTTGATTCTCTGTCAAGATGTTATGTCTAATGGTTATAATAGTGTATTAAATTCCCCCACTATAATTGGAGAGGTTCTATTTCTCCACTTAGTTTTTCCAGTGTTTGCCTCATGTATTTTGAGGCACCCTGGTTAGGTATATAAATGTTTATGTTTTTTATTTCTTCATGAAAGATTACCCTTTTTACTAATATATATGGCCTATCTTCATCTCACAATAGTTTTGCATTTGAAGTCTATATTATTTGATATTACTGGAGCTACTACTGGCCTTTTATGATTATTGTTTGCTTGTAATATTGCTCCCCCCACCCCTTTCACTTTCAGCCTCCTTGAATCCCTGGGTTTAATGTAGATTTCTTGTAGAAAGCATATAGATGGGTCATATTTCCTTATCCATTACTCCAATCTGTGTCTCTTGACTGGTGAGTTTAATCCATTAACATTCGGTGTTATTACTCTCAAGGAATTACTTACATTAACCATATTTTCTTTGGGTTTATGCATATCATATGTTAATTTTATTTCTCTTTTTCTCTGTTTAGTTGTTCCTACACTCTCCTCCAACTCTCTCTCCCTCCTGTTTTTTTCCCTTTCATCCTGCAGAACTCCCTTTAGTATTTCTTGAAGGGTAGGTTTTTTATTGGTATACACTCTTAATTTCTGTTTATGTGAATATTTTGAACTCTCCAACATTTTTCAATGCCATCTTTGCTGGATAGGGAATTCTTGGCTGGAACTTTTTCTTTTAGTAACTTAACTATGTTATACCACTACCTTCCCACCTCCATGGCTTTAGATGTGTAATTAGCACTTAATTTATTGAGCTTCCCTTTTATGTGATGGCTTTCTTTTCTCTTGCTGCCTTCAGTATTTTCTCTTTTTCTTAGGCATTGAACAGTTTGACAAGTATATGTTTTGGAGTAGGCATGATGGGATTTTTCCTGTTTGGGGTGCACTGTTTTTCATGGAAATGTATATCCTTCTCCCTTAATACGGTTGGGAAGTTTGCAAACATCATTGCCTCTAACACTCCTTATGTTCCCTTTCCCTTCTCTTCTCCCTCTGGGATGCCTATAATGTTTATGTTTGTGTATTTTGCGTTGTCATTCAAATTCCTAAGTCTGTCCTGGATTTTCTCTATCTTTTGCTCGATCCGTTCTACTATCTGTTTGATCTCAGATGTACTGTCTTCCACATTGCTAATTCTTTCTTCTGCCTGTTCAAATCTTCTGTTATGTGATTCCAGTGTATTTTTGATTTCTTGGATTGTGCCATTTATCACCAACATATCCATTATCTTTTTACATATGTTTACAATATCTTCTATGTATTCTACCAGTGTATTCTTAATATCCTTAATCTTTTCCTTCACTTCATTAAGTTGGTCCATGATATTTGCTTGGACATCTTTGTTTATTTGTTCAATGTTCTTCATCTCTTCCTGGTTTTTATTTTGTTCATTAGACTGGGCCATGTCATCCTGTTTCTTGGTATGGTTTGTAATTTTTTGTTGCTGTCTGTTTATCTTTTTATTTTAATGGGTTTATTCAGTTGATTAGCTTCTCTCTCTACTCTAGGGTTTTATTTAGCTTCTTTTTGGGGTGTGTGTTAAATTTTGTCTTTTACGCTTTGTTACCCTTCTTCTATTTCCTTGCTGCTGTCTTATTCCCTTGAAGGAAAAAGTTTAGAACCAGCAAAAGTGAAAGAGTTAAGAAAAGAAGGATGATATAGAAGAAGAATTGCTGGAATATATGGCAATTCTGTATTTAGTTTCCTGAAGAACCTCCAAACTGTCTTTCACAGAGGCTGTACCATTTTATAATCCCATCAATAATGAAACAGGGTCCCTCTTCTCAACATCCCCTCCGGTACTTATTGTTTTCAGATTTTTTAAAAAAGCAATGACCATTCTATGCTGTGTGAGATCATATCTCATTGTTGATTTTATTTGCATTTCCATAATAGCTAGTGATGTGGAACATTTTTCATGTGCTTTTTGTTCATTTGGTTTTCCTCATTGAAGAAATGTCTATTTAAAATATTTGCCCACTTTTTAATTGGATTGCTTTCTTTTTTTTTTATTAAATTTTATTTTATTTATTTATTTAAAATTTATTTCTCATTGTTTGTGTTTGTTGTTTACTCTCTGTGTTTGTTCGTTGTGTGCTTGTGTTCTTTTTAGGAGGCACTGGGAACAAAACTTGGCACCGCCCATGTGGGAAGGAGGGGTCCAATTGCTTCAGCCACTTCCACTCTCTACTTGTTGGGTCTCTCATTGTGTTTTCTCATTCTTTTCCTATATTGCATCATCTCATGATATCATCTTGTTTTGAAAGCTTGTCACAACAGCCCATTGTTCTGCTTCCTGTCTTGCTTGTCTTGTTTAGGAGTCACTGGAACCAAACCTGGGAACTTCCATGTGGTAGGCAGTCACCAAACTGCTTGAGACATATCTGCATCTGCATTGCTTGCTCTTTTATTGTTGAGTTGTATGAGCTCTTTAAATAAAATGGAAATCAAACCATTATCAAATATGTGGTTTCCAAGTATTTTCTCACATTGGGTGGGTTGCCTTTTCATCTTCTTTATGAAGTCCTTTGTATCACAAAAGTGTTTAGGTTTAAAGAGGTCCCACTTACCCATTTTTTCATTCATGGTTCGTGCTTTCAGTGTAAGGTTTAAGAATCCACCATCTACCACCAGGTATTGAAGATATTTTCCTATATTTTCTTATAGGACCTTTATGGTTCTTGCTTTTATACTTAGGTCTTTGATCCATTTTGAGTTAATTTTTGTGTAAGGTGTGAAGTAGGAGTCCTCTTTCTTTCTTTTGGCTTTGGGTATCCAATTCTCCCAGCATCATTTGTTGAATAGACTGCTCTGCCCAAATTTGAAGGGTTGAGAACTTTTTCAAAACTCACTTGACTATAGTTCTGAGAGTCTGTTTCTGAACCATCAAATCAGTTCCACTGGATTACATGTCTATCTTTATGCCAGTACTATGCTGTTTTGTTTTGTTTTGCTTTATTGTTTGTTTGTCTTACCACTGTAGCTAAGTAATATGATTTAAAGTCTGGAAGTGAGAAATGTCCAACTTTGCTATACATTTTTAGGATGTTTCTGGAAATTTGGGATCTCTTACCCTTTCAAATAAATATTATAATTGTGTTTTCCCTTTATCTAAAAATATACTGGTGGAAATTTTATTGGGATCACACTGAATCTGCATATCAATTTGGATAGAATTGATATCATAATGATATTTACTCTTGCAATACATGAGCATGGAATATTCTTCTAATTATTTAGAACTTTTTTTATTTCTTTTGACAATGCATTGTAGTTTTCTGAATCCAAGTGCTATATATCCTTGGATAAATTTTTCCCTAAATATTTGCTTCTTTTACCAGCTAATTTTAATGCAATTTTTTTCCTGAAAATTTCCTCAGATTGCACTATAGAAAAATCACTTTTTTTGTGTTGCATTGATCTTGTGTCCTGACATTTTAGTGAAATCATTATTAGCTCCACTAGCTTTGTTGTAGAATTTTCAAGACTCCCTAGGTATAGGATCATATCATCTGCAAATAGTAAAAGTTTTACTTCTTACTTTCAGATTTGAATGCCTTTTGTTTTTCTCATCTCATTGATCTAGCTAAAACCTATAGCACTATATTGAAAGCAGCTGTGATGTGGGACATCCTTATCTTGTTCCTGATCTCAGTTGGAAAGCTTTCATTCTTTCACCATTGAGTACAACGATGGCCGTGGATGTTTTACAGATGACCTTTATCATGTTGAGAAATTTCCTTCAATTCCTATCTTTTCATCAAGAAAGGATGTTGTGTTTTGTCAAATGCCTTTTCTGAGCCAATCGATGGGATCATGTGATTTTTCTTCTTTGATTTATTAATGTGGTGTATTATGCTAATTGATTTTCTTGTGTTGACTCACCCTTGCATGCCTGGTGTAAAACCCACATGGTCATGATGAATATTTCTTTTACTGCATTGTTGGATTTAATTAGTAATTATTTTTTGAGGATTTTTGTATCCATATTCATTAGGGAGACGGGTCTGTAATTTTCTTTTTTTGTTTGGTAGCAGTCCTTCTTATTCAATATTTTGGAAGAACTTGAGTAAAATTCGTACTAAATCTTCTTTAACTGCTTGGGTAGAAATCACCTGTGAAACCATCTCATCCTGGGCATTTCACTTTGGGTAGTTTTTAATGACTGTTTCAATTCTCTTTACATGTGATAGGTTTGTTGAGGTCTTCTCTTTTTTCTAGGGTCAGTGTAGGTTGTTCATACATTCCTAGGAATGTTTCCACCTCATTTACATTGTCTAGTTTTTAGCATTAAGTTGTTCAAATTATCCTCTGATAAGCTATTACTGTGGGGTCAATAGCAATGTACTTGTTTAATTTTTTAATTTCATTTATTTACATCTACTCTCTCTTTTTCTTTGTCAGTCTAGTTAAGGGTTTGTCAATTTTCTTAATCTTCTTGAAGAACCAAATTTTGGTTTTGTTAATTTGCTCTATTGTTGCTGTGTTCTCAATTTCATTTATTTCTGTTCTGATCTTTGTTATTTCATTCCTTATACTTGCTTTGGCATTAGTTTGTGGTTCTTTTTTAGCTCCTTTCATATGTAATTAGGTATTGATTTTAGCTCATTCTTGCTTTTTTAATGTAAAAATTGAGGATGTAAATTTCCTTTTCAGTACTCCCTTGCTTCATCCCATAGGTTCTGATATGCTGTGTTCTCATTTTCATTCATATTGAGATATTTGCTGATTTTCCTTGAAATTTCATCTTAGACCTACTGATTATTTAAGAATGTGTTGTTTTATCTCCATATGTTTGTGAATTTTCCCTTTTTCTGCCTCTTGTTGATTTCCAACTTTATTCCATATGATCAGTGAAAGTGCCTGGTACAATTTCAATCTTGTTGAATTTATTGAGATGCACCTTGTGACCAAACATGTGGTCTATGCTAGTGAAAGATCCATAAGCACTTGAAAGGAATGTATATCATGCTGCTTTGGGGTGAAAATTTCTGTATATTTCTATTAGGTTTAGTCCTTTTATCATATTATTCCAGCTGTTTTTTTATTGCTCCTCTGACCTGATGTTCTATCCAATGCTGAGAGTGATGTATTGATGTCTCCAACTGTTATTGTAAATATTTCTGCTTCTCCCTTCAGTTTTGCCAGTGTATATGTAATGTATTTTGGGGCATCCTGGTTAGGTGCATATATATTTATGATTGTTATTTCTTTCTGGTGAATTGCTCCTTTTATTAATATATAAAATCCTTTCTTTTATCTAATGATAGTTTTACTTTTAAAGTCTATTTCATCTTATAAGAGTATAGTTACTGTGATGGTTATGCTAATGTGTTAACTTGGCCAGGTAAATGTGCCCAGTTGTTTGGTCAAATAAGCACTGGGCTAATTGTAATAGAAGGACATTTATGTGCTGTAGTCATCAGTGAAGTTACTGCATAGATGGATTTTTACATCTACATCATCCAGGGAGGTTACCATCAGCAATGAGTGATGTTTTATCCAATCAGTTGAGGGCTTTAAAAGAGGAGGTGATTTCAGCATTCAGAGAATTACCCAGATTGCCTTTGCACAGCCAACGTCTCCTGGAAACTCATCAAAAACTTTCATTGGACTTTCATCTGTGCCCCTGGTTTGCAGCCTGCTTGTGGAACCTGGAATTGTGCATCCCCACAGTCATGTGAGAGACTATTATAAAACCTCATACTATTTACAGATACCTCCTTTTGATTCTGTTTCCCTAGATATTCCTGACTACTACAGATACTATGGCTTTTTAAAAAATTACTGCATGTGTGGAATATCTTTTTCTAGGCTTTCATTTCCAACCTATTGATATCCTTGGTCTACACTAAGTTTCTTGTAGACAGCATATAGAAGGCTCATATTTTTTTATCCATTCCACCAGTGTTTGTTTTTTTATTGAACAGTTTGCTCCTTTATCATTCAATGTTATTACTGTAAAGTCAGTTCTTATTTCACCCATTATGACATTTGGATTTACCTGTCATATTTTATATTCACCACTCTTTTCATACTTTTAGCTACTTTTACTGATATTATCTTCATTTCTAGACTCTCTTCCAAGACTCTGTCTCCTGTCTTCTTTTCAGGTTTTAGCACACCCTTTAATATTTCATGCAATGCCAGACTCTGTTAAAAACTCTCTAAGTTTCTGTTTATCTGTGAATATTCTAAACTTACCCATATTTTTGAAAGTCAATCTTGCCTGATATAAGATTCTGGGCTGGCAGTTTTTCTCTTGCTGTATCTTAAATATAGCATACCAGTGCTTTCTTGCCTCCATAGTTTCTGATGAGATATCAATACTTAATTTTATTGAGTATCCCTCATATGTTGTGTATTGCTTTTCTCTTGATGCTCTCAGAATTCTCTGTCCTTGGCATATGGCATTCTAATTATTATGTGTCTCAGAATTGGTCTATTCAGATTTATTCAGATGGGAATGCATTGTGATTCTTGGACACATATATCTATGTCTTTCAATAGGGTAGGAAACTTTCTACCATTATTTCTTCAAATATTCATTCTGCCCCTCTGCCCTTCTTTTTCCTTCTGGGACACCCATGACACATATGTTTGCATGTTTCTTGGTATCATTTATTTCCCTGAGATCTTGTTCAATTTTTTTTCCATTCCTTTCTTCATCTGTTCTTTTGTATATTAGCTTTTGGAAGCCGTGTCTTCAAGTTCATAGATCTTTTCTTCTGTCTCCTGAAATCTGTTGTAAAATGACTTCAATGCATTTTTAAATTTCATTTATAGTGACTTTCTTTCCCATAAGATCTGCAATTTTTCTATGTATGCTTTCAAATTTTATTTATGCACCCTAGTCAGTGTCTTCTTAATATTCTTAATCTCTTTGGCCATCTCATTGAATTTATTAAGGGAACTTGTTTGAACATCTATGATTAGTTATCTCAACTCCTTTAAGTCATCTTGATGCTTATCTTGTTCCTTTAACTAGGCCTTATCTTCCTGTTTCTTGGTATGAATTGTAACTTTTTGTTGGTGTCTTGGCATATAGCTTACTAGATGTATTTATTTTGGGTGCAGTTTCTTTCTTTAATTTAGGGCTTTCTTGTCCTTTCTCCCTTTCCGGTTTTGTAATAGGAGCCAAGGATACAGTTGGTGCTGTATGTTATGGTGGCTGAAGCTGCCCACATTACCCCAGGGACCAATTAAGCTTCTTCCACATTTCTCCTTTGCCAGGGGTAGGGACAGAGCCAAGCTGTTTGTAATCAAGTAATGTAGGACAAGACCACCTGTAGTTGCCCTGAAAGACTGATGAAGTTTCATGCCCCTTCCTCCCCTCCCTGAGGCAGTGATGGAGCTGTAGGTGTTGGCTGCAATCTATGCTGTGTGGGTACAAAATAACCACAATTGCCCAGGTAGACTGACATAGTACCCACTCCTCTCACTAGCAGCAGTGGGGATGGACCCTGTAGACTGCCCAACAATCTAATTCATTTGGGCCAAATGTGCCTGCAGTTGCCCTGAGAGGCTGAGGGACTACTGTCCTTTCTGCCCTTTAGATAGTGGAAATAGAACCACTGACACACAATAGTTCAATCCATGTAGGCTGAAAGTGTCTGCCATTGACCAGAGAGGCTGAGGAAACACCAGCCTTCTCCTATTCTATTGGGGACTAAGGGTGGATGCACAGTCACCCAACAGTTCAGTACATGTAGCCTGAAAATACTTGTTTTCTGGAGAGGCTGAGGATGCACCAGCCCTTCCTATTCTATTGCACAGGTAGCCATCAGTCCAGGCTATGTAGGCCAAAAGTACCTGCCATTACTGGGAAAGGCTGAGGAAACACACTCCCCTTTTACCTTACTTGGGGGTAGGGACAGAGTTATAGGTGCCCAACTATCAGTTTGTGTGGGGTGAAAGCACCCGCAGTTATCCAAAGAGGCTGAGGAAACATAGCTCCTCTCCTATCTTATAGAGTTTGAAGATTGAGCCCCAGGTGTCCAACTATTCAGTCTGTGCATGCTGAATATACCTTCAGTTACTCAAAGAGGTTGATGCAGGTCCTGCTAGCCTCCTTCTTGCCAGAGGTGGAGGTGGATCCTTGACTAAGGCTGTAGTCTGATCAGGGTGAAAAGAAGCCAGTCCCTACCATAACTGTGATTTTCAATCTGCCCAGCTCCCCCTCATGCTGAAGGCAGTCAAAATGGTGGGTACTAACATCATTCCAACTTGGACAGCTCCAAACTTTAGCTGTTCTAGGGGCTGTACTTTAGCCAGGCAAATTTACTAATCCATAGCTGCACCCAACAGTCCAGTCTGTTCAGGCCAAAAGTGCCTGCCATTGTCCAGAGAGGATGAAGAAACACCAGTTCCCTCCCATCCTATGGTAGGGGAAAGGGTGGCATCTCTGTGTAGATGAAAGTGCCTCCAGTTGCCCATAGAGGCTCAGGGAACACAGTTCCCTTCTTATCCTATTGGGGGTTAGGGATGGAGCAACAGGTGTCTGACTATTCATTCTTTGTGTGCCAAAAGCACCTGTAGTTTCCTGGAGACTGTGTTGCAGGTTCCCTGAGCTTCTTCCCTTTCAGAGGCAAAGCTGGGGCTTAGACTAGAGCATCAATCCAATCTGGATGGAAAGAAGGCATTCCCTACCATCCTGTGATTTTCAATTAGCCCAGCTTCCCCTCATGCCAGGGGCAGAGTTAAAATGGTAGCTAGCAGCCTCTTTTGGACTCTTTTTTTATTTTATTGTGGGTAAAAATCAAATTTTTCACAATACATACCAACATTTGTAAAGTGATACATAAATACATATGCATATATGTGCATTTGTTTACATAAATGTTATTTGTTTTATATATATATATATATATATATATATTTTTAAAGGTGCTTAGTTTACCTAAATATTACTCAGAAATTGCAGGAATTCCCATGTTCCCCACCTCCCACACCTCTAACAACATCCCACATCATCATCCCTCATTCGTGTGGCACAACACCCGCAATGGATATACACTTCCTGGGGCCTTGCCACCAAGCATAGACTACAGTTCACATTGTAGACCACACTCTTTCCCTCACAGTTCTGTTTGGTATATGCTGATGTAAAATGGCCTACATCCGTCGCCACCACACCACTCAGGACAACCCCCAAGGATTCATTTTTAATAAAGTTGTTCTGCTTTATTTGGAGACTTAAAAGTATCTATCTATCTATGTCTATTTTTCTGTCTGTCTGTCTGAGTGTCTGTCTATCTATATCTCAAAAGTGGTCCTGGAATTATTGTATAGCTAGTGATTCATTTATCTACATACACACACATTTGTTTATTAAGTATTTTGTAGTGCTTGCCCAATTTAATGCCTTGGTGGGTTAGACAGCACCCATTTCATGATGGGCAGTTCAGATCTCATAGTAATTAGTTGGGTTAGGTTTAAACATTCAGTCTCTATTAAGTCCCAGTAGCAAGGCAAAAGCTGTTTCTCAGAAAAAAAAAAAAAAA
>JAQZBX010098468.1:0-11578 GCA_029593785.1 Cabassous unicinctus | reverse complement strand
AAAAAAAAAAAAAAAAAGATTTCTTTTAAAATATTACTGCTTATTGACAATGCATCTGGTCACCCAAGAGCTCTGATGGAGATGTACAATGAGATGATTATTGTTTTCATGCCTGCTAACACAATGTCCATTCTGCAGCGCATGGAGCAAGGAACAATTTTGACTTTCAAGTCTTATTATTTAAGAAATACATTTTGTTAGGCTATAGCTGCCATAGTTAGTAATTCCTCTGATGGATCTGTGCAAAGTAAATTGAAAACCTTTGGGAAACAATTCACCATTCTATATGCCATTAAGAACATTTGTGATTCATGGGAGGTGGTAAAAATATCAACATTAACAGGAGTTTGGAAGAAGTTGGTTCCAACCCTCACAGATGCCTTTGAAAGTTTCCAGCTTCAGTGGAGGAAGTAACTACAGATGTGGTGGAAATAACAAGAGAACTAGAATTAGAAGTGGAGACTGAAACTGTGACAGAATTGCTGCAATCTCATGATAAAACTTGAATGGGTAAAGAGTTGCTTCTTATTGTTGAGCAAAGAGTGGTTTCTTGAGATGGAATCTATTCCTGGTGAAGATATTGTGAACATTGTTGAGATGACAACAAAGGATTGAGAATATTATATAAACTTAGTTGATAAAGCAGCAGCAGGGTTTAAGAGGATTGACTCCAATTTTGAAAGAAATTCTACTGTTGGTAAAGTACTATCATACAGCATTACATGCTAAAGAGAAATTTTCCATGAAAGGAAGAGTCAATTAATGTGGCGAATTTCACTGTTGTCTTATTTTAAGAAATTGCCACAGCCACCATAACCTTCAGCACCACCATCCTGATCAGTCAGAAGACATCAACATAGAGGCAAAATCTTTCATCAGCAAAAAGATGACTCGCTGAAGGCTTAGATGATGGTTAGCATTTTTAAATTAAGTTATGTACATTGATTTTTTAGACATGATGCTATTACACACATTAAGTGGCCATCCTCTGACCTTCAGCTACCCCCTCTTCTTCTATGTTGCAACAATATTTCAGTCTGTTTCAATTCCACAATGTGGGGGAGATGTTAAGTCTAATGAAAAGGCTGGACCAGACCTTAAACCCCCACACTGGGAACAAGCAGCCCCAAATACTAATCAAGCCAAGAATTCTCAGTGGCAGGGCCTTCTCTCCCCATGGTGGATAAAAAACACACTCAAACAATATAGATTTGTCTCTTTTCTCTGATGTGAAGGGGGTGTGTGTGTAGCTGCCATCTACCGGCTCCAATCCAAGCAGTTTTGGCCACCCTGGGAGACTGGCCACCAAGGGATTTCTTTGCCTGCTATTTTGATTCTTTATGCTGTGCAAGTCATAAAGAGATAGATTGGTATCTCTTCTCCAGTGTGAAGTGGGGCATGCAGAGCTGCCATCCATCAATCCCAACCCAGAGAAGGTTTTGGCCACCCCGGGAAACGAGCCATGATGGGACTTCTTCCCACACTCTTTTGGACTGTTTGTGCTGTGTAAATAACAAAAAGGTAATTTGCCCCTCTGGACTCGTTATATTGTGCAAGTAATAAAGGGGTCATTTCCTAAAAGTTTCTGTTGTGCCGTGAACCCATGTTCCCATGTTCCCACAATGCACCATTGTAGCAATGCACCATTGTAGCAGAGGTGGTGGTTTCAGTACATCCATGTTTAATTCACCAATCTAGTTCTTGCAATAAAGAAACAGATCATAGCCAATGACTATGGACTACTGTAAACCTACTAATGCTAGCCTCAATAGCAACTGCTATTATGGTTGGAACATCTTTATTAGAACAGATCAATGCAGTCCCTTTATATGCAGCTATTGATCTAGTGAATGTGTTCTTTTCAGTCTGTATTGGGAAGAAAGATTACTTGGAATAGATAGCAGTATACATTCAGGGTCTTATCCCAGCACTGTGATAACTCTTCTACTCCCTGTCACAATATGGGTTCAAAGGCTCTCTGATTATGTGGATATTCCACATGACATCACACTGGTCCATCATATTGTTGACATCAGGATAATTGAATCTAGGAAGCAGGATGTTGCAAGTACTCTGGTTGCCCTGGAAGACATGCATGACACATCACAGAAGATAAATACAGCAAAGATTTAGAGGCCTGCCATATTGATGAAGTTTCTAAGGGTCCAACAAAATGGGGCATACCCAGACGACATCCCCTCCAAAGTAAAAGACAAGTCATTGCTCCTTGCACTTCCTACATAGACAAAGAATTGTATCTTACACAGATCTTGGTAGGTCTCTTTGGATTTTGGAGCTGGGACATATCTCCCTTGGAAATACTGCTCTAACATATTTGTCAGACAACTTGGAAGACTACCAGTGTTGAGCTAGTACCAAAGAAAGAGAAGGCTCTGAGATGGGTTCAAAGTTCCCCTGGAGACATATGACATGGCACATCCCATGCGACCCTGTATACCCATGCTACAGGTATGCTTAGGATACTGTGTGGAGTCTCAGGAAAGAACCAATAAGATATTTATAATGCAGACTCCTAAGGTTCTGGAGCAAAACCATGCCACCAGCATCAGAGACTTAGTCATCATTCCAGAAGAAATTCCTGGCATGCTACTGGGCCCTTGTAGTAACTGACTGCATGATCATGGAGCATTAAGTGATTATGTGGTCAGAGATGCCTATTATGAGCTATGCACTGTCAGTCCCACTGAGCCATAAGGTCAAGTGAGCACAAAAGTAATCTGTCATATAATGAAATGAAACATTCAGTATTGACCCAAGTAGGTCCAAGTAAGTAGCAGACTTCCATGCTACCCAGTTTTGTTGTACTGATGTCTTTTCCTCAGTTCATACTGATGATCTCATGTGGTGTTTTCTATGACTAGATGATGGAAGATGAAAAATCTAAGACCAGTTCCATATGTTGATGAGAGGCAAAATGGACTGCTGCCACATTACAACCCTATTCAGGGGTGGACTTCTGCATTCTCTTATAGCAATATATCTGGCTTTCGATTTCATGTGAATTGAGAAAATGGCCTGAAATAGGAATGTACATAGACTCCAGGGGAGCAGTAAATGACTTGGCTCTTTGCTCCTTGAAGGAGCAAAATTGAGAGATCAAAGAGGAGGAGGTTTGAAGAAAAGGCATATAGATGTGTCTACAGAAATGAGCATAAAGTGAACAAATCTCACATCAGCTTTCACATTAATTCCAACCAGAGACCATCCACCACAGAACAGGTACTGATCAACCAGGTGAAGAGGATGACACATCTAATATAAGTAAGCCCAGTCACTCTCGTCACCGCAGTGCTTGCACAATAGGTCCCTGAAATTAGAAGCCATGGTGTCAGGGATGGAGGCTACACACAGGCCCAACAACACAGGTTCCCTCCCACCAAAGTTGATCTAGCTATTGCTGAATGTCTGACCTATCAATAGCAGTGATTGATGCTGAGTCCTTGATATGGTATCATGTCTTGAGGGGACATGGTGGCAGGGGGCAGCAATTTATCCTTACTGGGTGTTTTAGTTTCCTGACTGCTAAAACAAATACCATGCAATAGGTTGGCCTAAACAATGAGAATTTATTGGCTCACAGTTTTGAGGCTGGAAGTAGTAAAAAATTAAGTCTTCATCAAGGTGATGCTTTCTTCCAGAAGACTATGGCATTCTCGGGCTGGCTGCCAGTGACCCTTGGTTCTTGGCTTTTCTGTCACATGGCAATACACATAGTGGCTTCTACTGGCTTCTCCTTTCTCTTCAAGGTTCTGTTGACCTCCAACTTCTGGCTGCTCCCTTTGGCTTTCTCTTTCTCTGTTGCCTTCCCTATAAGGACTTCAGTGATAGTATTAAGACCCACCCTGATTTCGTAGGGCCATACCTTAACAAGAATGGATTAAGTTTAACATGTTTTTCTGGGGTGCATAGCTCCAAGCCATCATACTGGGACTGATACCTTTTCTGGATAAGGGTTTACCTTCCTTTCCCACAGCTCCACAGTCAGTCAAATCTCAGTGTCTGCTTTATCATGTGATCTACATAACAATGCCTTGAAAAGGGGACCCACTTGAAGGTGAAGCAGGTGCAACAATGAATTTATGATCATAGTATCCACTGGTCCTACCTTATATCACATTACCCAGAAGCTTTCAAGATAATAGCCACTTTATGGTACAGTATCCCTAATAGGAAGAACACATGAGTCTGGGAAGAAAGATGTGGCCAACTTGGGAAATCTGTGCTTCCCATATATGCAACTTTAGACTCTGTGGGATTTCTCCTAAGGAACACTGAATGGATTTCACTAAACCTAAAGTTACGGGAGATTCACTGGGGGCACCTCTTGGGGTTTCCACATGCATAAATGAGCAATTTCAGCAATCATGGCCTGACTAGGGCACAGAAGCTCAGATCTCTTATGGTTGAAGGTATGAGTAACTTCCACCAAGAAAGCAACCAAGACCAGCAGAAGTGCTAATTAAGGATGAGGGGTCTCTAGAATGGATGGCAGAGGAGGGATATGAATTTCACTTGTGGCCTCAGGACTATCTGCAGCAGCATGCACTGTGTCTTGTCCCATTATTCCTGTTGTTATAAGTCTTTCTTTTTAGAATTTGTGACCAGCTACCATGCTGAAGAAGCAATGATGGAATGGAATGAACTTAGGATGGAGCACAAGGGAACTGAGTGATATAAGGGACGTACTATACCATGCTGTCAGTGTGCTGCCCATATTCCTCAGACCTTACTGTTCTTATGTGATCCACCAACTTCCAAGCTCCAGGATATGCAACTCTGTGCCTGGAGACTTTCTCTGAAACACTGGACAGTCTGTTCTCATGCCTTAAATGTAGGGGAACTGACACCCCCATGAGCAGCACTCAATAAATGAATGACAACTATTTGTTAATGCATAAAGCCCCAGCTCCCTCACCCCTCAAGGGAGAGGTATGTGTTTTATACTCTTTCCTAGTTGTCTACAGTGGTAGCTGCTTAAAAACACACTCTTTTTTTGGCTGCCTTCTTTTCCCAGTCTCACTTTCCCATACCTCTACCAAATTAAGGCACCACATAATCAATCACTTACGGTAAAATAAGTGATTGGTCACATATAAGTAGGGAAACATTATTTCACACCCTGGAGTCTCTGAGTCCAGAATCAGCATTCTCAAACATGACATTGCCTTCCTTTTCAGTCTTTAATTGAAAAGTGTCAATGTTTAAGCAGCAAATTTGTCATTAATTCATATACTTGGAGAAATGGTTTAACAAGCACTGAGAATATCTAGAGATCTTAAAATTCAGAAAGTATAAAATTTTTAAACCACTAATGGCTTCTTGAATTCAGACCTTAACCAGTGTAATCATTCCACTAACAAGAATGATTTGGGTAGCTTATAATCATAAAGCAACTCTATTTTCCTGATAAAACCCAGTTGGTTGGCTAGTTCCTACTCTCCCCTAGATATATTCTCTGGTAAACCCAGAATCTTTTCCACTTGCATATAGATAATAGTTACTCTTGGTCACACACACACACACACACACACACACACACACACACACACACATTGCAGGAATTAAATATCTACTTCCATGTAATAATTAAAACTCCCATATTTTGGACCTGCATAGGAAAGGCAATTGTGATGGGCTTTCTATTTTCATACCTTCAGATTATATTCCTCTGGCCTATTGCTGCAGTTTCTTACTCTCCAGGGTACAGCCAAGGTTTTCAGTGATGGTGGAGGCAGGGAAGGGCTTCTTTATTGGGACTACCATGATTTGAGTTGCACTCTCTGTGTTTGGTAGGTGTTGAAGCTGACTCTTTACGGGCTCAGCAGATTTTTCCCAAACTGACCCTGCTCTCATGATGCAGTTGTAGGTTCTTTGGGGACACCCCGGAACTGATGATTTCTCATGTGAAGTTTCCTAAATGTGGGGAAACTGGTCCCTTTCCAAACTGGCTACCCCCAACTTCTGCATCTGATGGTATTACCCCTGCTTCCTTCTGCAGAGGCAACCTTGGCAGGTGGCCCTCTTGGGCATGGTCCTCTTAAGGCAGCCCCCCAACTGGCCCATATCTAGTTCCCAGGGCATGTTCATGCATCCTTTGCCCTGACAAACTCTGGGAGTGCAGACTCTTTCCAACTTGGCCACCCATCCTCACCCTGAAGGCTGTGTAGCTTCCAGCCACTGCTTCTCCTCTTTGTGGTTTCTCAAGTGTCAATTACATGGTCTCCTAGGTTACAGGGGACACATATCAGGTTCTCTGAACATCTCATTGAAATATCTATATTAGGTTTGAAGTGAGAGGGAAAGATTCTTCTCTGTAGTGGGCAGAGGATTTTTATCACACCAGCACTTTTCTACAAGGAAATCCTCTCTCTTGACCTGGTCATTCTCAACTCTTTAATACTCTCAGAGAGTTGGTATAAGAGTTTCAAGACTCTTTCAAGTATGCATAAGTGATCTAGCAGTTTACTTTGGCAAATATGGGACAACTTCTACCTATGGTTCCGCCCCCACCTTTTAGACCTTACACGGAAACCGTGACTGTAAGAGTCACTTAATAACATCCTGTAACATCAGTTTTTATTCATCCATGCATATATCCTCTCATTTTTTTTATTGAGCACCTGCTTTTTGCACTGTGTCAACTGCTAGTGATACAAAGATAAAGAACACAGGGTTTGTGGTAGGAAGAAGCCCAGAGATGTGCAATTATGCCTTGAGGACAGGCAGGTCAGGAGCTTGTTTCTAATTTTCTGCTATCTGGCTGGGTAGAGTCTGAACTAAGAGATCTGCTCTCTTAGCATGCTTCCTGCAAAGAACATCCCCTTCTTTGGAGCTTCCGTCTGCTCTGTTTCCTCCTAAGGCAGGCCTAGATACAATCTGACAGGGCTATCAATTGCCTTAGCACTCATTCTGCTTAATGCCTCATGCGTGCTAAGCAGTCAAAACTGATAATTCCTGTGCACGTAATGCAGCAGTTTCAACTCTCTTAATCTTTGGAGGCGTGGGCCTGACATTGTTAGTTGTTAATGCTCACTGGGTGATTTTAAAATGCAGCCAGGATTGAGGTTTATCGATGAGACACACAGAAAGCAAGGCATGCATGCACATATGCACACACACGTCCTCCAAATCCAACTTCTGCTCAAGGAATCTCACCTAGATACTGCAACCATTGGAAGATTACATATCAATATATAAATCCACAGAGATGGCATAAAATACATTTCAGTCAACATTTTCTTTGCATTTTGTGGGGTTCATTCGCTCACATACTATTTCTATATCTTTCTTTTGTCAGTCCAAAGATAGAAAATGTCATTTTTTCCTGTAGAGGGAAAAGGAAATATAAGCCAGTCCAATTCACAAAGAAATGAGAAATTGCACTTAAAAATCAATGCACTTTTAAAATCCTGGAGCACCATTATTGCTTCCTCAGACAAAATTAGCAGTAATGTTTCAACTTCATATTTTTATTGCAGAGTGAATTTGATGAAAAGACTTTATAGTGAAAAATGATATTCAAGCTTAAGGTATAAAACCTGCTTAAGAGTAGCTTCACCGGAATATAGAATGTTTTAAGTAACATGCCCTTCATCATTCTAATTCCTCCCGATGTTAATTTAACATGATCATGAAGGTCAATCGAGTTTTCAATAAACAAGACATGGAAACTCAGAACTCATAAATATTCTCTATAATAACTGTGTTAACTCAAGAGCCTGAGATTGCTATGCCCTTTTGTGACTTTTTACAATCTGTTCGTAATATTTATTGCTCTTTTATTTATTATATTTATGTTTATAAGTACCTCCTGCATGCCTGCATAAATGAATTCGTTTATTCCCTGAACACTGACTGAGTGTATTAGAGATACAAAGATGGAATAGGACATAGTCTTTGCCCTTTGTTCTTCTCGAACACCACTTTGCACATACCCGTATCAAAGCCTTTTCCACAGGGCTCCATAAATTGATTTGTTTGACTCCTAGGGACTTTATCTTGTGCCTCTTTGAATGCCCACCCTAATCATTAGTAGGGCAGGGCAAGAATATGAATGGAAACCCCCATAAATGCACATAAATATTTTACAGTTATATGTCAAGCTATCACACTGTTAAATAAAATATGTTCTTTCCTCCTTGAAAAAATACCTTCATAACAACAAAGGTGAAAAATATGTGTAAAGGCATGGTTTCTATGTGACTGGAAGACAGCAAAATGTCAAAAATGACTGATTTAATTATTTTTGCACATATCTAGGTAACTGTGAATGGGCTGGTGCTGTTTGAATAATAAAGGCATACATAACTCATAAATGATTGTATATTTATTCCTTTAAATTTATTTTTCCTGCCTTCATTTTAGTAAAATCACTGATTATATTGTTGTAATCAAGATTTTTAGATAATTTGTGTTCTAGTTAAGGTAATGAGTTAAAGGACAAAAATTAAAGGTAAATGCATATAAATGTAAATGTATATTAAGGTAAAGAAACTTTCAAAAATTTTATTTTACTCAACATCATAAATATAATTAATAAACATCAATGTTTTAAATAAGATAATTTTTAAAGTTGAAATTTATTTTGAAATGTTAATTACATAATATTAAACATAATAAACAAAACCATTTATAATGCTAGTGTTCAAGGTCCATCAAGTTGCCAATGTAAAGAATTAATATAAATATGTACAAGTGCATATCATTATGTAGTAGGGGGAAGCATGAAAACAAATTATGGTTATTCTGCATGGTTTGTGTTATAATAGAAGATACGCACAAACTACAGTACAGAAGAAAGGAGTAGAGACTTTTCTCAAAAAGGTGATATGGGAATGGGAAAGAAGACCAGAGGATGAGACTTAGACGAGATGACACCTGGACCGAATCTTAGAGAATGAATATCTTTCATATCTGCCAAAATATCTTGCTCGCACCTTGCTTGAAGCCCTTTCCATCTTTCTTTTTGCAGCCATTCTTACTGAAGTGCACTGACTCCCTGTTCTAGTTGGAATGATTATGTTTTCTGAGCTCTCTTTTAGATTTTACGCCCATTTTGCTAAAGTACATCCTCAAATAATTCCTTAGAAATGGTGTGTGGAATCTTAACATTCTGAGTCTCTGCATATCTAAACATGTAATTTGGGTTTCACACATGATTCTAATTTTTCTTTGTATATAAAACTGAGTTTAAATAATCTTTTTTTGGAATTTTAGAGGCATATATTTTTTATGTTTTCAGAAATTCAGCATTATTGATTAGAAGCATAATATTAGTCTGATTCTTATTTCTTTTAAATTCTCTTGATTATTTTTCCCCCTTTCTTTGGAAACTCATAATCTTTTAGTTGTACTTTGGGTTCTGAAAGTTTGCTATGATGTTGTCTTAGTTTGCCAAAGGGCTGACAATGCAAAGTACCAAAAATGAGTTGGCTTTTATAATGGGAAACTTATCAGGGTAAAAGCTTACAGTTCTGAGGTCATGAAATGTCCAAATCAAAGCACAATCAGAGGTGGTTTCTCACCAAAGTCAGCTACTGGTGATCCTGGTGGTGAACAAGATGGCGGTCAATCCCTGCCTTCCCCTCCAGAATCTAGTGTCTCCCGGAGCTCAGCTGTGGGCAACCAGGCATAGGGCTTATCTCTTTCTGGGCCTCGAGGCTTCTCTGCCTTTCTGCAGCTGTAGGCAAACCTGGAGTCCTTTATCTCCCTACTTTCTCCTTTCACACGGCAGGATGAAAAATGACAGCCTCCTTTCTCCTGTGTGTCTGTCGCTGTGTGTGTGTGTGTCTCCATTTATATCAGACCCAGCAAGAGAGTGGAGACTCAACCTGAGTCACACCTCATTAATGTACTCCAATCAAAAGGGTCTCACACTCACAGGAATGGAGTAGTTCAAA
Organism: Cabassous unicinctus; assembly: GCA_029593785.1. Lineage (NCBI taxonomy): Eukaryota > Metazoa > Chordata > Mammalia > Cingulata > Chlamyphoridae > Cabassous > Cabassous unicinctus. The sequence goes on along the minus strand of JAQZBX010098468.1, from coordinate 1,658 downwards.
AACATAATCTTTCTCTTTTTGGGATTCACCAAATTAAAACTGTTATAGATGTATTTAGGTGTGAGTCTTTTTTCATTCAGCCTACTTAGCACTTCATTGGCTTTTCAGTTATTAAAGATTGGAGTATCTCTTTATATTGGGGATATTTGATTTTATTATTTCTTTGAGACTTTCTTCATCTCCCTTTTCTCTGTTCTATCTTTCTGGAACATCTATAAGCCAAATGTAGCTCTTAGCTAGATCCTTTATGTCTCTTATTGTATCGCTCATATTTTTCTTTTCCCTTTTTTCTTCTTCATAACCTTTCTATGGCTTTATATTCAAAACATTTTATTGAACATTGTTTTATTTGACCAAAATATTTTTAATTTCCATGAGTTTTTTTCTTCTTATTTCTTTTTCATAGTACACTGTTTTTCTTTTATGGACATAATATAATTTCAAACCTCTCTGAGGACATTATAAAGGGGTGAGGAGTCTAAGCTTCTCTCCTGTCCATTGAAATATGTGGTAGATTGAATTATCTACCCCAATTTAGACATGCTCATAATACTAATCTGCTTCCCCCCAAGGATTGCAGCAAGTCAGCACCAGGACACTACAAGGAGGAAGCAAGCCATTGAGCTTTCACAACCATGAGACAATAAATTCTTGTTGTCTAAACCAACCCATTGTGTTGTATTTGTCCTAGCAGCCTGGAAACTAAGACAGAGTGCATCACCTTTCTTGAGGAACTTCTCTGCTCATTTTTTCTTTCTCTTTCATTCTGCTGATTTTTGTCATATGTCTGGTGGTCCATGGTTGCTGTTTATATTTAAGAATGAGAAACTGAGGGGGCTGGCTGGGAGGTCTGTTTACACTGGCAAGGCTGGACCACTGGCAGATTTTCCTTCAGGACTAGTGAAAGAGGAACTGCCTTTTAGTCAGCATTTTGTCAGAATGGAGAAATTTTGCAAAAGGACAATGAAGTTGCCTGCCTGAAAAAAGAGTAAAGAATTGGCATGTCTAGTATATGGCAGAGGTGAAAGAGATTCTGAATGATGAACCTCTGGATAACTTTGAATCACCAGATAGTCAGGAATTTGATTTTGCAGAAGAAACTGGTAAGAGCTCTGAAGTGGAAAACTCAGAAGTTGGCACATGTGCTGAATAAATTGTATCTTTCTTTACAAATGCAAACCCATGTACTTATATGAAATGCATTCATATTTGACTCAAGAAATAAACTGCCAAAGTTCACTTCCACTATAGTTCTTTGAAGCAAATGTCGGCAGCTGTCTTGCTCCAACACGTGGCAAGAGACTTTGGTGAGGGAAGAAACTTATGTTTTATGGCCTGGTAACTGTAAGCTTCCACCCCAAATAAATACCCTTTTATAAATGCCAACCAATTTCTGGTAATATGCACCAGCACCCCTTTGGCTGACATTTTGTAAACTGGTTTGTTCCTCTGGGTGTGATACCCCTTTGGTTGTATTAGATTCATCTGAGATGTCTTTGATTCAATTATGTTAAGATTAGGGCTTTGATTCCACCAAGTCATTAGGGTATGCAGGTTTGAGTCCCCACCTCCTTGGTGGGCTGATAAAACAGACTCTCACACAGAAGTCGACATACAGAGAAGATACACAGAAAAAGAAATGGCAGAGGAGAGAGCTT
>JAQZBX010098467.1:0-11577 GCA_029593785.1 Cabassous unicinctus | reverse complement strand
TGCTCTGATCTTTGTTATTTCATTACTTCTACCTTGCTGTTCTTTTTTTAGTTGCTCCAACTGTGTAGTTAGGTCATTGATTTTAGCTTTTTCTTTTTTTAATGTGAACATTGAGGGCTATAAATTTCCCTCTCAGCACTGCCTTAGCTGCATCCCATAGATTCTGATATGTTGTGTTCTCATTGTCATTCATCTCAAGATATTTATTGATTTTTCTCAAAATTTCTTCTTTGACCCACTAATTATTTAAGAGTGTGCTGTTTAATCTCCATATATATATGAATTTTTCCTTTTTCTACCTCTTGTTGATTTCCAACTTTATTCCGTTATGGTCAGAGAAGGTGCTTTATATAATTTCGATCTTGTTGAATTTATTGAGATCTGCTTTGTGACCCAACATATGGTGAGTCCTGGAGAGGGATCAATGAGTACTTGAAAAGAATGTATATCCTGCTGTTTTGGGGTGCAATGTTCTGAATATGTCTATTAGATTTAGTCCATTTATCATATTATTCAAGCTCTCTCTTTCTTTATTGATCCTCTTCCCAGAAGTTCTATCCAACGCTGAGAGTGGTGTTTTGAAGTCTCCAACTATTATTGTAGAGATGTCTTTCTCACTTCAGTTTTGCCATTGTTTGCCTCATGTATCTTAGGGCATCCTGGTTAGATGCATTTATATTTATGATTGTTATTTCTTCCTGGTGAATTGCCTGTTTTATTAATATGTAATGTCCTTCCTTGTCTCTAATAAACAGTTTCACTTTTAAAGTCTATTTCATCTTATATGAGTATAGCTACTCCACCATTTTTAGTTACTGTATGTTTGAAATATCTTTTTCCAACCTTTCACTTTCAATCTATTTGTATCCTTGGGTCTAAGGTGAGTCTCTTGCAGACGGCATATAGATGGCTCATGTTTTCTTATCATTCAGCCAGTCTGTGTCTTTTGATTTTTGATTGGGGAGTTTAAACCATTAACATTCAATGTTATTACTGTAAAGGCCATTCTTAATTCACCCATTTTGACCTTTGGGTTTTATCTGTCTCTTTTATTTTCACCACTCTTTTGAGACTTTTATTTACTTTTACTGACATAATCTTTATTTCTAGACTCTTCCAAGCCTGTCTCTCCTGTCTTTTCAAATTGTAGCATACCCTTTAGTATTTCCTGCAAGGCCGGTCTTTTTGTTATAAACTCTGTCAGTTTCTGTTTATCTGTGAATATTCTAAACTTGCCCTCATTTTTGAAAGACAGTCTTGCCAGATATAAGGTTTTTGGCTAGAAGTTTTTCTCTTGCATTTTCTTAAATATATCACACCACTGCCTTCTTGCCTCCATGGTTTTTTATGAGAAATCTGCATTTAATCTTATTGGGTATCTCTTATATGTTATGCATTGCTTCTTTTTTGCTGCTCTCAGAATTCTCTCTTTATCTCTGGCATTTGACGTTCTGATTAGTATGTGTCTTGCAGTTGGTCTGTTTGGATTTATTTGGATGGGAGTATGTTGTGCTTCTTGGACACATATATCTATGTCCTTCAATAGGGTTGGGAAATTTTCCTTCTGCCCCTTTTCCCTTCTCTTCTCCTTCTGGGACACCCAGGACACATATGTTTGTATGTCTCTTGCTGTCATTTAGTTCCCTGAGACCCTATTCAATTTTTTCCATTCTTTTCTTCATCTCTTCTCTTACGTCTTCAAGCTCACTGATCCTTTCTTCTGCCTCCTCAAATCTGCTATTATTTGAAATGCCTCCAGTGTATTTTTTTTTTTTTTAGTGTGCCAGAAGCTATATTTTTATTAACTTTTAGAGGATTAACATATAGTTACAAGGTTAATAGAAGCCTTCCAAAGGAAGCACTTTATTTGGTTGAATTCCATCTTCAGAGACAAATGGGCAGTTCCAGGATCCTTACAACAGCAATGGACCTTTACAGCACTGAAATGTCTCCAAAGTTTAGAATCAGTGCAATACACACAAAAAAATAAAATTTAAAGTTGCTCAACATCATGTTAAAATAGAATTTTGTATTTTTTTTTAAAGTAAGTTTTTTTTGATGATATAAGCACAGGAGGCAGAGCCAATAAAAAGCATGAAACCAAAATTTCTGGAAAAAATCCGTAGCATTAACATACCTTTTTCGTGTTCAGTAAACTTCTGTAATTATAGATGTTACCAAGAAGGCATTAGAGGCCTTTGTGCTACTGCTGGTGAGGCAAGCTACAGGTTTATTTCAAGTGTGCATAACAACCTAAAAGCTCCAAGATGACAGTGATTAAAAACTCAAAGGAAAATCCCATTGCAGCTTTCCATGCCTTTTTATTTTTTCCCATCCTTAAAAAGAAAAACTCTTCTTCCTTTTGTTTTTAAGTCATCTTCAGGGCAGGGTCTTTTAAAATTATTCATTTTTACAACACAACAATAGTCTAGCACTGGTGGAGAAATGACAGGCAGCAGATGAGGAAGAGGAAGGAGAAGCACGTGGGAAATCCCATGTTTCTACTATATGTGTGCTGCTCCATTTTATATATATATATAAACGACTTCACAGTAGGATCCCCAGAGTAAATGATATATCGCAACTATCAGATAATAACTCGTCTCCTTTTTAATAAGCCCAGCTGATACAGCATTGCTCTTTCCACATAGCCGCACAGATTGGTCAAGAAGCAAACCCTAGTTAAGCCCTTAAATCACTCATTTTCCATTCTTTTTTGGACCCAAGTTGTACAGACGGGGAAAAAATGGTGCAGGGGATACAGGAGGATTCAAGCATATTCTATATTGGATTTAACAGATGTTAAAAGACCAAGTTACTGCAGCTTATATTTTTCTCCTTATGTTGCAAGAAATTAATCTATCCAGACTCATAATATGAAAGATGCAATGCACATGCATTACTGAGGCTCTAAAAACCGATTTTTAAAAAACCATTTAGCATCCTGGTAGAGTGTAGAGTGGTCAGCTTGACTTGGCGATGTTTAGAACTTCCTGGAGACACCTGGCCACCCGTTGACAAAGGAGCCCTCCATGGAGCTGCTGGGATCATATTAACCTCCAGTGTATTTTTAATTTCATTTATTGCACCTTTCATTCCCATAAGCTCTCCTATTTTTTTTTTGTTTGTTTGTTTGTTTTGAATCAAACAATATGTTACACAATATATTTGGTTCATAGTAACACATTCTCCTATTTTTTTTTATGTATGCTTTCAAATTCTTCTTTGTGCTCATCCAGTGTCTTCTTAAGATCCTTAATTTCTCTAGCCCTCTCATTGAATTTATTAAGGAGATTTGTTTGAACATCTATGATTAGTTGTCTCAACTCCTTTATGTCATCTCGACGCTTATCTTGTTTCTTTAACTGGGCCATAGCTTCCCTTTTTTTGGTATGGATTGTAACTTTTTGTTATTTTCTTGGCAACTGGCTTACTAGATGTATTATTCTGGGTGCAGTTCTCTCTTTAGCTTAGGGCTTTCTTGTCTTTTCTCCTTTGCTTGTTGTGCAGTAGGAGCTGAGGATGTAGTTGGTATTGTAAGCTATGGAGGCTGAAGCTGCCCACATTGCTTCAGGAATTGATGAAGCTTCTCCCACCTTTCTTCTCTGCTAGGGGTAGGGACAGAACTGAAGCTGTGTGTAATAATCCAAATTGTGCAGGACAGGACTGTCTGTAGTTACCCGGAGAGACTGATGAAGTTTCACACCCCTTCCTCCCCTACCTCGGACAGGGATGGAGCTAAAGTTGTGGACAGCAATCTATGCCATGTGGGTCCAAAATGACCACAATTGCCCAGGGAGAATGATGTAGCACCACCCCCACCACTCCTCGCTGAGGGTGGGGTGTTTCCTCTGGAGAGCCCAACAATCTAATCTGTGTGGGCCGAATACTCCTGCAGTTGCCCTGAAAGGCTGAGGGAGTACTGTCCCTTCTGCCCTTTAGTGGGTGGTCACGGAACCAGGGACGCCCAACAGTTCAGTCCCTGTAGGCTAAAAATGCCTGCCATTGCTTGGAGAGGCTGAGGAAACACCAGCCCCCTCCTGTCCTGTTGGGTGGTAGGGTCAATCCATGGGCGCCCAACTGTTCAGTCCCGGTAGACCAAGAATACCTGCCTTTGCCTGGAGAGGTTGAGGAAACACCAGTCTCCTCCTGTCCTATTAGGGGTTGGGGGTGGATCCACAGGCATCCAACAGTTCAGTCCATGCAGGCCAAAAATGTCTCCTGTTTCCTGGAGAGGCTGTGGAAACACCAGCCTCCTCCTTTCCTATTGGAGAGTGGGGGTAGACCCACAGGTTCCTTCCAGTCCAGGCTGTGCAAGCCGAAAGTGCCTGCCTTCACCGGAAAGGCTGAGGAAACCCAGCTCCCTTTCTATCCTACTTCTGGGTGGGGGTGAAGCCACAGGTGCCCAACAGTCGAGTTTGCTCAGGCCAAAAGTGCCTGTAGTTGCCCTGAGAGGCTGAGGAAACACCTTCCCCCTCCTATCCTATGGTTTGGGGCAGAGGTGGAGATGGAATTGAAGGTGCTCAAACCAGTTCATGTAGGCTGAAAACGCCTGCAGTTGCCTGGAGAGACCGAGAAAACCTAGCTCCTCTCCCATCCTTTTGGGGTGTGAGGATGGAGCCCCAGGTGTCCGGCTATTCAATCTGTGCTGGCCAAAATACCTGCAGTTGCCTAGAGAGCCTAGTGTTGGTCCCCCCAGCTTCCTTCCTGCCAGAGGTGGGACTGGAGCCTAGACTAGGGCTGCAATCTGATCTTGATGGATAGAAGCCTGTCCCTAACTTCACTGTGATTTTCAGTCAGATCCACTTCCCCTCATGTGGAGGGCAGAGTCAAAATGGTGGCTACTGGCCTCTTTCCAACTTGGACAGGTACAAACCCTAGCTGTTCCTAGGATTATACACTTTAGCCAGCTGAGTCCACCAATCAGTAGGTGGAGTTGGTGGCCAGCCGTCTCTTCCTCCCGTTTTTGGGAAATGTATCTTCCAACTCCAGCCATAGAATAGCTCCTGAGACGTCTTGCACTGCTAGAGTAGGATGGGCAGTGGCTTCCATGGCGTGGCCTGCAGTTTCCTGGAGAGGCTGGTGCAGGTTCCTCCAGCTTCCTCCATGCCACAAGTGGGGTGGGGGTTTAGGCTGGAGCTGCAGTCCAATCTGGGTGGAAAGTATCCAGTCCCTACCAGCATTGTGATTTTTAATCAGCCCTGCTTCCCCTCATGCAGGGTGTGGAGTTAAAATGGTGGCTACCAGCCTCTTTATGACTTGAACAGGTTTAAACTTTAGCTGTACTTAGGATTATACTTTAGCCAGTCAATTTTACTAATTAGTAGCTGAAGTCAGTGTCACACTGGGTCTTCCTCTCTGTTTTTGGAAAATGGAACTTCCTACTCTAGCCACAGAATAGCTCCTGAGGCGGCATGTGCTGCAGGCACTGGCCTCCGTGGTATGGAATGCTCTACTCATGAATCTTCTCTGCAGATGGGCAGTCTCCTCCCTCCATACTTTCAAGGATGTTGCAGGATACTCTTCTGGTCTCCTGGGGTCCCCAAACAGGTGCTTTCAATAGCTCTGGGTGATTACTAACTGCCCTGAAGGATAAGCTGACTCTGGGAGCTCCTTACTATGCTGCCACCCTCCCCCTCCATGATCATATATATCTTTTGTTAAATTTGGGAAGTTTTCTGTCATTATTTCTTTGACTCTTGCTTCTACCCTTTTCTCCCTCTCTTCTCCTTCTGGAACTCTCATAATGTGTATATTAGTATGCTTAATTGTGTTTCAAAGGGTTCTTCATTTCTTTTATTTATTTATTTATTTATTTATTTATTTCTGCTCCTCAGCATGAATCATTTCAATTGTTGTCTTCTAATTCATGATTTTTTTTCCTACTGTCAGCTTCAATATGCTGTTGAAACCCTCTAGGGAATTTTTCATTTCAGTTATTATGAATTTCAACTCCAGTATTTCTGTTTGGTGTCTTTTATTTAGAAATTTGTAGCTCTTTATTGAAATTCTCATATTGTTCATTCATTATTTTAAGTCTTTTTTTGGTATGTCCAAAGTCTGGTTCTCTTCTTTGATGGTTTCTGGATTTTTATCTTGCTCCCTTGGATGGGCCATCATTTTCTGTTTGTCTTATTTAAAAATATTCATTTTAATATTTTAGAGTGTTAATTCTGGGATTTAGTCCCCAGGCTCTCTGGTCCTTAAGTTTGTATACAGGTATTGATATGACAGCAATTTCCTTGAGTGCCAGGAGCTAACAAAAACTAATAAACTAATACAATAAATTCCTTTCACAGTCGTTGCAAATGCTGGTGCTCTTCTTCTGAATTTAGCCTCCTTTTGAGAAACTTATCATGGGGGATATATGAAGTCTTTTCTGTCTTTCCTGAGCCTTCTTCTTGACCTGTGGTTGTGCTTGCTTGTTGCCCTAGGAATTCGAATACCCCCTTTACTCCCTATGAGATAGACTTTCTCCCTCTCCTGCATGCTCCATTTAATGACTTAAAGCAGATAATCTCCTTCTGTAAGCTGCTTTAACTTAAAGCTTTAGCTGTCCGCATTCTGTGCTTGCAGAGTAAGTTCTGGGAGGTGAGCCTGAGACAAGTTTCTTGGCTCAGTCTTTCATGCTGCCACTTGATAGATTGGCACTGTTGTACAGGCACTCCAGGATGCACATAGACATTACTCTGCTCCCTCTGGAGAAGGTTCAGGGACCTGCAATGGGAGTACAGGGTGGCTCAGCAATGTACTAGGAAAGGGAGTGGATTTGAGCCATGATGGGGCCATATCATTTTTATAGCTGTATTTTCTTAATTAGCTACTTGTCCAGTTGCTGCAACCCTGTAACTTTTTCTGGAGTTTGAATGAATATGACTATGCCAGTTTTTGCTACTTGTTCAAAGATTCTTAGAGGGAAGGGAACCCAGAATGTCTTATGCCATCTTGGTTAATCAGAACTGTTATTTTTTAATGCTGACCTCCTCTCTTCTGCTTCACTTTTTTTTTTTTAAAGATATGTAAATACTGCCTGTAATGGTCTAAGACTCATTCTGTTTCTTAACTTTGCATACAACAGATATCCTGATCTGTTGTATGCTGGTTTTAGAGTTTAGTTGAAATCCAAAAGATTAATTGGAATTCTGGTTTCTTTACTTACCAGTTGGAAGATGCTTCTGAGCCTCAGTTTCTATCTGTAAAACAGTGGATATGCCTACCTTTCTTGGCAATTGTGATACTGAGATGATATATAGGTAAAACAGGTAGCCTTTATGTTGTAGGTAATAACACTATATTTTATTTATCAAACCAGGCCAGGTACTTGACTCCTGTAGGTTTAGTAATTGGTCTAGAATTCCAGTTACAAGGTAGGCCAACTCCAAAGTATTGCCATTGGCAGCCTTCTTCTTAACTGTTCTGAGAACAGCAACATTGTTGATTATCTTTTTAGGTCTAGTCGGTACTGTCCAATAGAACTTTCAGTAATAAAGGAAATGTCCTATATTTGCATTGTCCAGTATGTAGCCACTAGCCACATGTAGCTCTTGAGCACTTGGCATGGAGTCAGTGTGACTGAGGAACTGAATTTTTAATTTTAATTAAATTTTAAAATTTAATAGCAGTTTGTGACTAGTGACTGCTGCTCAGGTGTAACACTTTTTTATTTTCTTACTCTCACTCATTATGCAACATTTATTGAACATCTACTGGGTGCTGGGAGCTTTTCTAGGGCACTGGAGAGATGGAAGAGAACAAGAGATCAGAATATAAAGGCCACTGGCCTGTGCGCCCTGAGAGGGCAGGTTTGGGCTGTGCGGGTCACCTCTGGGACCCCAGCACTGTGCGTGGCACTCAGTATGTGTTCACCAAGTGTCCTCTGAAAGCTGGCGTGAATCCCTGTGTCCAGACCGCAAAGAGTTCATGGCCTGATGGGGCAGAAATGGTGAATTGAGGCAGGGGCCCAATACCACCCAGGTGTCCCGGGGCTGCTGGGAATTCCATCAGCACAGCCAAGAGGCCTCCATGAGGTTCTTGCAGTATTGAAATTGGAGGCCTGAAATGGTCTGAGACACTTGCATTAGAAACCACGTTATAGGTATATAGGAAACAGCATTGTTCATTGTATTTTGTTTCCAAACTGTTGCTGATTTTGTGATAACTATTATATTTTGGTAAATCCAATATATTTTGCCAACTTAGATAAATCTTTTATGTTAAGGAGGGCTGGAAGCCAAAAGCACTAAGAACTTTTCTTGTGACTAGTAAATGAAAGCAGTTTGATTTTTTGGTGTGGAAATAAAAGGTAATGAGAATTGGGAGAAATGAGATAGGGTTTTACATTTTGATATTTCATGAAACTGAAAATGCTATAAAATAGTTCAATGAAAATAACGATAGCTTATAACTTCTGGGGAAGATGGCGGAGTAGGGCATTCTAGGACTCAGTCCTCTACCAAAATAACTGTTAAACAGTCAGGAACTGTCTGAAACAAATATTTGAATCTCCAGAGGCCAGAAGAACACTGCACAGCATCCAGGGATGAGTGGGAGGAAGAGGTGATAAAAAACAATAAAGAACTCTAAAATGCTCTCCCTGGAGGGTGGCTACTAGCACCCATCCCCTACTCTTGTGGCAGGCTGCTGTGAGATCCAGTCCCTGGCTAGCTGCTGGTGATAAGAACAGGCGTGTGCATGGCTCATCACTGATCATGACTTTTTTTTTTTTTTAAAAATTTATTTATCCATTTATTTCTCTACCCCCCACCTCGTTGTCTGCTCTCTGTGTCCATTTGCTGTGTGTTCTTCTCTGTCTGCTTGTCTTCTCTCTAGTCGGCACTGGGAACTGATCCTGGACCTTCTGGAGTGGGAGAGAGGCGCTCAATTTCCTGTGCCACCTCAGCTTCCCGGTCTGCCGCATCTCCCATTGTCTCTCCTCTGTGTCCCCTCCTGCTGCATCATCTTGCTGTGCCAGCTCTCCATGTGGGCCAGCACTCCTGTGTGGGCCAGGAGGCCCTGGGAACTGAGCCCCGGACCCCCCACATGGTAGACAGGAGCCCAATTCCTTGAGACACATCTGCTTCCCCGATCATGACTTGATTAGCAAATTTGAATGGCTGGGTCCTGGTTCTGAGGGCAGCTAGTGTTTCAGCCCATCCCAGACAGGAGCTACAGCAGCCATTGTTTCAATCCTGCCTTGGAAAAAGGTGGTGGCAGCCATTGTTTCAACCCTCCCTGGACAGGGGTGGAGATGGTGAAGATTGAAAGGGCTTCCTCAGAGCTGAGGAGAAAGTTAGCTGCAAGGCTGCATTTGCTGGGCAGGCGAGGAAAGTTCAGCTTTGAGGAGCCATGGGAGAAGCTTTTGGCACCCTTCCTGACCTCCTCTGCATGGCACTTTGGAGCTTGTCTGTGCCCCCCTTGAGGGTCCCTGGCCCTGTTTTCGGTGGGGAACAAATGAAATGTTAAGAGTCCTCCTTGGGACGACCTTCCTCCCAGAATTTGTCCTCCAGGCAAAAGCAACTTGAGATAACAAAAGGAGTGTAAAAAACTGTAGAGGCAGTCTGGGACAAAGGCCTGCTGGCTTCAGATACCTGGGACAGGGAGGTTTGTCCTCTGGGAAACAGAGGGGACAACCAAACTCCTCTAAAAAGGGGAACTCTAAAACAATTAAGCAAAAGCCCAGGACAATACAGAGGTCCAATAAGACAGGGAAAAACCCTGCATAGTGCATTTGCCTTGGGCAGACCTTTATGATGGGAGGCTGAAACTCAAGAAATTCTGTCTTATCACCAGCTGGTTACAAAACCAGGAAATGACATCCCAGGGAATAAATTCCAGAGGTTACATTTAAAATATTAAAATTACAGTGTGTAAGAAGGGTACAAGACAAAGAAACAGGAAATGATGGTCCATCCAAAGGAAGAGGATAAAAACACCAACAAAAAAGACAACAGTATGGACATACTGAACAAAACCTTTTAAAAATGACCTTAAAAATGTTTATTGAGATGAAGGAAAGAACAGAGAAAGAACTACAGGATATCAGGAAAATGATGATTGAACAACGTGAGAGTCTAAATAAAGAGACAGAAATTTAAAAAAGCAACCAAACAGAACTACTGGAGTTGAAGACCATAATAACGGAAATGAAACATTACTTAGGAGGGTTTCAAGAGCAGATTAGAGCTGGCAGAAGAAAGAATCCATGAACTTGAAGACAAAACACTTGAAATGAGTCAGGCTGAGGAGCAGAAAGAAAAAAGAAATAGTAAAAGAGAAAATAGCTGCTTAACAATACCACAGGAAAAGAAAACTGCAGATCAATATCTCTTATGAAGATAGATGCATAAATTCTCAACAAAATAATGACAAGCCGAATCCAACAGCATATTAAAGAATTTTGCACTCTGATCAAGTGGGATTTATAGCTGGTATGCAAGGTTGGTTCAACACAAAATCAATTAATGTAATATACCACATTAACAGAATGAAGAACAAAAACCACACGATCATCTCAATTGACACAGAAAAGGCATTTGACAAAATATAGCATCCTTTCTTGATTAAAAACAAAAAACGAAAAAACAACACTCAGAACACTAGGAACAGAAGAAAACTTCCACAACATGATAAAGGCCATATATGATAAGCCCACAGCTAACATCTGACTTAATGGTGAAAGTCTGAAAGCTTTCCCCCTATGGCTAGAAACAAGACAAGGATACTCACTGTCACCACTGTTTTTCAACATTGTACTGGAACTTCTTGCTAGAGCAGTTAGGCAAGGAAAAGAAATGAAAGGCATCCAAATTGGAAAGGAAGATGTAAAACTTTCCTTATTTGTAGATGACATGATCCTATATACAGAAAATTCCAAAAAATCTACAACAAAACTCCAAGAGCTAATAAATAAATTCAGCAAAGTGGCGGAATACATGATCAACACTCATAAATCAGTAGTGTTTCTATACTCATGCAATGAACAATTGCAAAAAGTTATCAAGAAAGAAATTCCATTCATAATAGCAACTACAAGAATCAAATATCTAGTAATAAATCTAACCAAGGATGTAAAAAACTTGTACACAGAAGACTACAAACCATTTCTAAAAGAAATTAAAGAAATTAAAGAAGACTTAAATAAGTGGAAGGATGTTCATGGATTGGAAGACTAAATGTTATTAAGATGTCAATACTATCCAAAGCAATTTATAGATTCAGTGCAATCCCAATCAAAACCCAAAAACCTTTGCAGAAGTGGAAAAGCCAATAATCACACTTATTTTTATTTTATTATTTTTTAAAATGTATTTCTTCCCACCCCCTCATTATTTGTGTTTGTGTCTGTTCATCTTCCTTGTTTCTTTAGGAGGCACCAGGAACCAAACCTGGGACCTCCGATGTGGGAGGGAGGTACCTCTGATGTGGGAGGGAGGTGCCTAACCACTTGAGCCACCTCCATTCCCTGCTTTGTTGTATCTCTCATTATGCTCTTTACTTCTTGTGTCTCTTGTTGCGTCAGCTCACTGTGCCTGCCCATGGCATTAACTCACTGTCTTGCTTATCTTCTTTAGGAGGCAC
>JAQZBX010098466.1:0-11576 GCA_029593785.1 Cabassous unicinctus | reverse complement strand
TGGTGGCCCAAACACATTCTACATTATTCTTTTTTTATTTTTACCAGGAGGTCCCGGGAATCAAACCCAGGTCCCTCCATAAGGGAGACAGATGCTCAACCACCGGAGCCACATCCGTCCCCCTGCTATATCTCTTAAGGTTGACGAAAGATACCCAAAGATACAGTCTTTTCCCATACAAGATGGTCATATAATAAATCAGGCTTAGTTTATCACCAGCATTCTTTTTTCTCCCAGACCTAGGGAGAAAAATTAGGTCTGGGGACACATGCATGGTTTCTAATATAGTGAATGTTTAGCCTACCCTGATTATCACAAAATCAGGACAGCGAGAATATTCGCATTGATTTATTTTCAAAGAAAACTTTATAATACTATCATAAATGGAAGACCAGTATCACCTGCCGTAAATAGATGGAAACCATTAAAAAATGATCAAAGATTGTGAATAAATTCTCACCATATACGATTGTCTGAACTTGATTTCAATTCCCTTTTTGTTAAAAACAAAAGCTAGGTGGTAAGGGTCTATTATCACCTACTAACCTAATTAGGAGGATTGACAGGAAATTAAAAAGAGAAACTTTATTTTTACAATTTGCTTCAGTGTTACCTGAGGCCAAGCCTTGTGCCATCTAAACCCACTCCCATGGCCCTGTGTTAGAAGCATCAAGCTTTGGGGAACATCGATCTGTTAAATAAGGAGTTTTCAGCAGCTTCTTAATTTAAGTGGTTTCCAAACTTAGCTGTTCTTTAGAATCACCTGGAGTTTTGTCTGTTTTTTTTTAAACATTTATGTCCAAGTCCTACTCCCAGAGGAACTGAAGCAGAACCTCTGGGAATGTGCCCAAGGCAATGGAATGTTCTCAAGCATTCTCAGGTGATTCTGATAAGCAGTCGAGACTGAGCACCACTTGTCTACTAGTAACACTTGGTTGGCTATAAGAACTGGAAACTGTCAAAAATAGCTCTCTCAAATAATCTCTAATTTGGCCATTTCACTGTTCAAACTGACCTTCTCCATGGTAGGTGGAGGTTTCACCATGAATGCATTTCTCACTGTTGAGCTTTAAGGGGGCTGAAAAAACTCTGCCCATATATCCCCTCACTCTTGAGTTTGGAACCAGTTGAGAAATAGATTCAAGAAACCAATTGGTGGGGATTAATTATCAGCTCTATTACTGCAAAAGTAGACTGGAGAATGTTGGTTGAACCCAGAACCAATAGACTTCCTACCCAACCAGTTTAGATCTTGGGCCAAATACCCATGAGGCAGTCTGGGACTGCATGGAGGACAGTTACCCAGACAGTTGCAAGCAGAATTTCTGTCTCCCGAGTACAGCCCTGACAGTGACAGCTGTGGGCGATATACCCCCAGACCCTCCTCTGGAAGCCAGGCCTGGACCACAGCCCAGTTGGGGTCCCTGCATGGAGGATAGGCACCCGGGAAGAATCTCTCCCTTCTGGGGACAGACTAGCCTGAGAAACAGAATGAGAAGGGGGCTCACTCACATATATTGTATTCCTTCTCCTAATCCTACAAACCAGCCAAGGCCCTCCTTCTCCATTGGGGGTGGAGTAAGAGAGGAGGGTTGGGGGGAAGCTGCCTCCCAAATATTTCTGAGTAGGACCAGGAGCTCCTAAGTTATGGGCAAAGGTAGAACTACAGGAAGGCTAAAGTGGTTCCCCCTACACTCACCTCCACACAGCCCAGGGAATTTTACAAATGTGGCTCAGAGAATTTCACAGCCCACAAGGAGACAGACAGTCAGGTGTGCTGTACTGTTAAGACAATTAGAGAAAAGGCACGAAACGATCCTCCTGATCCTCAGGGTGCCTTCAAAGTAGGGCTGTTGGGTGCCCCCAAAGGCAATTTTTTTTCTCTTGAGGGATAGAGATTCCCAATCCTGGTCCCCCATCTATCCCAGCAGACACACAGTTCAAAATCAATTAAAAATCATTTTAATTGACTTTGATTCAAAATAAAGATGTCAAATAGCACTTTTAGGAGGGAATAAAGGTGGTGCCAAATTAAACACCTTCAAAGTGTTGCAACTCCCAAAGGCAAACACCTGGTGTGAAAGGAATGTGACACATGCAAATCTGGGCTCAAATTCTGGTTCTGCCACTTTCTGGCTAAGTGACATTGGACAGGTCACTCCCAGTCTCTGAGGCACTATTCCATCATCTGTAACATGGGAATAGGAATAATAATAGTTCTGACTTCAAGAGAAGGTGGTGAGAATTATTTATAATATTTCTAAAGTATCTGGAACATATTTATATTATTGAAAAATTATATCACTATTTAGTTCCCTGTAATAGGAACAAGAAGAAAATTTGACCTGCTCTGAGAAAGTTGACCTCCTTTGAAATGACAGAGCCACTCACAGGAAGAAAGGGTTTAGCTGTGTCATGTTCTGCTTTCTCTTCCCCCAAGTAGAGAGAGCATATCATTTATTGCAGTCATCCAGTGGCAGTCCCAGAAAAAGTAGAGCATCAAGGATTTGGAAGAAGGGAGCCAGGCCACCTGTCACTTCACGCTCAATTTCAATACCATGAAATGTCGTTTCCAGTTTTACCCTTGTTCTCTCTCTCAGTTTCCATCTACTGCTAATCTCCAGATTAAAACTTCAGCCTTGAACATGGGGTGATGTGATGGCAGCTGCATAAAGGCCACTTGCCCATCTCATTAGGGCTTCTATCATTCAGCTCCAGTGATGAGAACAGTGAAATTCATCCAGCTGGTGGGTGAGGGTTGATCCAGGTGACCTGTCCCCACTATGTCAAGTATGTCCCCAGCACTCTGAGAGAGGACAAAAATATTCCCCAGCTGGAGACAAGGGCTTCTTGTTATTGTAAATTAATCTTATAAATATCTGATTTCTAAGAGGCTAGTAAGGAAATGACTCCTTATTGCTATATGTGTGTGCCTCTTAATTGATTTGACCGTCTGGGGCATGGTGATGTGCTCTGACATGGCTGTCCCAGAGAGGTCTGCAAGGGAAAGGCCATAGTCATGAGGGGAAGTACAGGGTCTTCCCCAAAGGGTGAGGTCATCACAGCGTCCGTCAGGGAGAGGCAAGTGTTCAGACAGGGAAAAAGGAAACAAGTCTGGGAAGGTAAAAGAGAGGGCTTGGTGTCTCCTTGTCTTGATTTGGGAAGTCTTTGACTTGATAGTCTAGATGTCTACAACCATTTTCCTGGGGCGATGCTAAAGGTGGGGCTTGAAGCCAGAAGGCAAAGGACTGGGATAGGCTGTTATTCCTGAGACCTGGTTAATGAGGCAGGTCTACTTGGAAGGGCAGCTCTACTTTCAGTTTGTCTATCCCCTTGAGGTTTGTTGGTTTCTTGCCATAGTTCAAGACTTTTAGCAAAGTCCTGTTCAAATATTCCATCTTGCCTCAGCTGAATTGAAATGTTAAATAAGAGTGGACCCCCTGACCAAGGTCACCCAGCACTAAAAGTGGGCACCCAAAGGAGAACCCCCCCAAGGGAAAGTGAATCAAGCACAGAGATTCCATGTCACCAACAACAAGAGAGTCAATCTATGACCACCCTTGGACATAACGATTCCATCCCTCTCAAGAAAGAGGGAAGTATCTTACAGAGGCTTTAAATCTTTTTGAGATGGATAAGTCTCACCAGCCTCTCTGGGTCATTGGAGTTCAAAAATTGTCCAGCCACGCCAAGATTCTCAAGTGGTAGAGAAGACCTCAAAGAGGTCCACTCCTTCTCCCATCTCCCTTCCCTAATTAAGTCTGAAAAGATCCTTCAGGGTCAATGTCACTTCTTTCCCAAAATTTCTGTACCAAGCTTTCTGCTTCCAAATCCCCATAAAAACTTAATAATGAATGGGATTGGGGGTAAAGGAAGAAGAACAGGATTGGCTATTTAAAAAATCTGCCATGTAGCAAGACCAACCTCAACCCATTAACATCTATTTGTTTCTTTATTTCTTCCTCTTCTGCAGAACAAAGTGCAGTCAATTTATCTCCATTTCAGCATCTTCTTTAAATTTGAAGGGAGTTCTAAAATTGCACCATTTTCTTCTCTAATCCAAATAATTTCCGTAACTCTTACATTTACTTCCAGCATTTTTTTCCTCCAAATATTGCAGTAATTTCTGTGCCTCTTTCCAAAAATACTCCAAGAACTAATGCTCTCTCTACTGCCCACAGGTAATTTTATTGTTGGGAATCTGAATCTTTTCCTAAGTGAAACGAGAGGACGAACAGAGCTTAATCATGGGCGAAATTTTTAGAGTAGAGATTTTTAGGTTTTTTAAAACTTTAAAGCCCACTTTCAAATACTAAAATTTACAGGAAATTACTAAAATTTGTTGAACTCATCATTCAGTGGTCCTTCAGCACCAGCTACCTACTAGAAACATTCATTTGCCTGCATGTGCTTTCTTGCATATTTATAAGGTAAAATTCTTATGACATCTGGGATGGTAGAATTGCAACAAACCTATATGTAACTGAATCAAAGGTAAAAGAGTAAAACACAATGAGAGAGGGAAAGATAGAGAAAGAGAGAGACAGAACAATATACATATACATGGTGAGGATTATCCTCTCCATTCGGCAAAGTAAGTGTGAGTTTGAAATGGGACACATGGATTTACAAATGATTCCATCTCTAGTCCCACACGCCTCTCAAAGTATGAGCATCTCACCAGGCTGAGAGTGATTCTAGTGGCTTTTTCTACATGGATTTGTAGTGGATTCCATCAGATTTTTTTTTTCATGTAACCTGGCTCTTAAACACAAGACAACCAGTTCACCTGACCCTCAATTGAATAAATATTGGTTTCAATACAAGGGAATAATTTACACATATCTTTCATTGTTTCATTACTGATTTAAGGGAATTTCAAAGGCAAAATTTTGTTACTCAATTTCACCTTACTCACTAATTTTAGAACCTAATTTCCATCAAAGAAGGGTCTTAAAAAGTCCCTCTTATGGTGCGACCTATGGACTGTGGATAACAGCGATACTACAATATTCTTGCATCAATATCAAAGATGTACTGTATTGATAATGGGGGAGTACGGAAAAAGTGTGCCAAATGTATGCTATGGACCATGGTTGGTGGTATTAGCCTGGTGATATTATCTCATAATTTGTAACAAATATTCCACCACGGTGTTGTGTGTTGGTGAAGGGGTGTTGTATGGGAATTCTATACATATGCATAATTGTTTTGTAAGCTCACAACTTCTGTAATAAAAATACATTTTAAAAATAATAGGGTGGGTTTTAGGGGAAAATACACCAAATGTAAGATATGAACTATAGTTAATAGTAATATTTTGATGATGCTCTTGCATAGTTTGTAACAAATATTTCACAACCTTGCAAGGTGTTGGTGGAGGGTTGATGTATGGGACCCTGTATGATATAATGAACGCTTATTTTGTAAGTTCACAGCTTTTACTATACACTTTTGTTTATGTATGCTCATGTATGAATGATATACTTCAATTAAAAATATATTATTTTAAAAGTCCCTCTTAATTTATGTAAAATTTACACCAGAAATATAAAATTTCCTTTAAGGATCATAAACAGTTTCTAAATGTTTATATGTTCCCAACATCGTGATATAGTAGGTGTTGTTGATTGAGCTACTGACAATTTTCTTGATGAAAATAATAATTCTTTTAGCACTAATAGATTCAACATTTTACTTTTCTATTGTGAACATTAAACATCTTTTCTCTGATCATTTCAAATGTCTTTGAAAATTTGTTCAGAGAATTACCCTAGTCATGAAACAATAATTAGTGTGGAAAATCAATGCTTTTTAAATGATGTACAAGTAGAGGTAAATGGTGCAGCAGTGAACTTGCTAAACTCTTCTTAAAGAGAGTCAGAATACATAAAAGCTTCACCTTTGATGAACTTGGTGATCTTGTTGTAGAAATTTTAAGTGATTCCTGACAGCATAAGATGGGACTATCATAAGCATTCAGTCTTTCTTTGCCACCAGCTTGATGTTACACGATGCCTCTTACTTTTCATTCCAGAAAGTTCTGCTCACTCTACACCACATCACGTGGCCCACTCCTGTGATAGACACTGATTTTATAGTTTGTGTCTTCCATTGTAGCTGGCATAAAATTGTCCCCATGGATTGATATTTGGTGGCAGACTTAAGAAGTTTTCCTTGGCACACCAGCTGAACCCCACTGGCTTCAATATCAATATAGATATCATGGAAATTAGGAGGAATTTATGACATAAGTAAGATAACGGCAAAGGGACAATGTTGGAAGGAGAGCTGGCCAGGAAGGGGAAAGCCCTGGGTGCTCACTGGAGCTTTGCCATCAACTGCCTGAATGATCCATTCTCACGTGAATTTCATCATCTATAAAACAAGGCTGTTGAATCTAGATAGATCCACGTGTGCATAAGAATTTAGTACACAATCAAGATAAATGACAAATCCATGACCCATTGATTTAAACATAAAAAAGAAAAAATGCCAAAAGAAAACAGGTATGGGGCATTTTTTATAATCTTGAATGTGAGTAGCTTTTCTTAGCATAACATCAAAAGCTGGGGCTGTGAAGGGGGAAATGAAAAGATTAATAGATTTAATCAAATAAGTTTAACTTCTTCATGACGAAATACACTATCCATATATATTTTTTAAAACCATACTGTGAAAAACATGTGCACATGCATGAAACACGAAGAATTAATATCTTCAATTTATAAAGAGTGCTTACAAATCAAAAAGAAAAAGATGAATACCACTGTAAAATGTGGCAAAGGATAGGAACAGGCAATTCACAAAAAAGAAACACCAATAATAATAAACATATGAAAACATACTAAAGCTTATTATTATTTAAAGAGATGCAAACTAAACCAATATGAAGTTATCCTATCTTGCCAGGAGGCACTGACACTCAGTGTTGGTGAGGGGTGCAGATATGTGCACTCTCACACTCACCATTAATGGTAGTGTAAATCATATGACATTTTTTTTTTTTTGCCAATTTTTCCATTCTTTTCTCTTTCTGTTCTTCTGTCTTTTCTTTTTCATTTATTTAATTATTTTAAAGAAATTTTAGATTACATAAATGTTACATAAAAATCATAGGGGATTCCCATATGCCCCACTCCCTTCCCCTCTCACATTTTCCCACATTAACAACATCCTTCATTAGTGTAGTACATTTGTCACAATTGATGAACACACATTGAAGCATTGCCATTAACCGTGGACTATAGTTTGCATTATAATATATGCTCTGTCCCACGCAATTTTGTAAGTTATGACAAAATATATAATGGTCTGTATCCGTCATTGCAACATCATGTAGGACAATTCCAATGTCTCAAAAATGCCCCCATATTACACACCTTCTTCCCTCTCCCTCCCCTCAGAACCTCTGGCAGCCACTGCCTCCACATCAATGACAAATTTCTTCCATTGCTAGAATAACAATAAGCCTATAGTAAAGTAACAGTAAGTCTACTTTAATTCATTGTTCATTCCCCAGTCTTGAGGATTTGGGGATGGTGATGCCCACTCTGCCTCTAATGGAGAGGGGGCTTAGATCCCATGGGGCAGATGGATGGAACTATCTTGCTCGCAGTTACAGACTCTCTCTGTCTCTTGGGATGGGCATTGTCCATCATCATTACCATGTTAGTTGTCCTGAGTGAGTCCAATGAACTGAAGAGTAGGTGTTGCAACTCTGCTGAGATTCAGGACTCAACTGCACATGGACGGACCAAAGATTTAGGTCTCTTGGACATACACCTATCAAGTATTGTACTAACTATAGGTTCAATTAGAAGGGGCAGAAAAGCCATGTGTAGGGAAACCACAAATGAGTCCAACTCTGTCACACTGGGGGGCATAAATTCCCAAGTAAACCCCACTGGCAGGGCTCCAAACTCCTGAGCTGTCTGCCCTGCCTATAGTATCTGGATGTCTCTACCTTTTTAGAAGGAAAGTTAGCAAGAGTTATTAAAATTTTAGAATTGTATGCCTACCATTTGAGTCAGCAATTCCAGTTGTAAGCATTTGGCTTTTTAAAAAATTGTTGAAAATATATACAAAGATACTTGAACAAAGATATTTTAGCCTTGTTTTATAACTGTAAAGAACTGAAACTGTCTCAAATGCCCATCAATAAGGAATTGTTAAAGTACTGTACCTCCATAAAATGGAGTATTAGGAAGCTATTTGAAAATGATAATTAAGATCTGTATGTACTCGATATCTACATTATATCCTTAAGTAAAAAATAACTTGTATAGTACAACCTCACATTGTTTAAAAAGAAAAAAGTACATTGTGTGTCTATGTGTGTGTTTATAGATAAGTGTGTAAGATAAAAGTGTCTGACAGTGTGACCCTAAAGTTAACATGGGAGAAGAAAGTATATTGGTGATTTTCACTATCTAATTTATGAATATTTGACTTAATTAATGATAATTAAATGATTATGATTCAACGTTATGATCAGAAAACAACATTTGTACTTTATAAGACAAAAGGAAATTTTCTGTTTTAGATGATTTATGAATAAGTCTGAAAATGAGGCTATGAGAGCCTAGGATAGGTTTACATTACTCAGGAGAAATACCAAATCTTTTCCTTTGGAGACCTTCAGCCTGGTTCTTAGTGGCTGCGCTCAAAAAAATGTTTTTTGAATGACTAGACAGATAAATGAATGGATGGATAAATGGATAGGTGATGGATGGATGAATAATGGTTACTTAGTTCTCAAAGGCAGTTTTGTTTGTTTTTTAAAAATCTGAGATGGATGGTCTTTCAAAACTGTCAGGGCTGCTGTCTACCATGACATTTGAAGTTTGGTCCTTGCAAACAAAGACCTGATGAGGGATCCAGATGATGTGGAGGGACGATGACCAAAGCAGCTCTGCTTAGCTTAAGAGAAAGCTTTCCCATCCACGTGTTCTAGGGAATCCCCATGCACAGTTCTTGATGACCCCAAGCCTGGCCTCTGGTCATTTATGAACGTAGACTCAAGGTGGGAAAAGGAGACCTTATGATTTGAGAGAGACCCTCCCCCCACCAGGAGGCTGTAGTATCTTTGGAATGTTAACTTTTTCCCTGGTATATACATAAGCTGTGAGGTGTATAAAGGGATTTAACTGATGCCATCGTATCCCATAACCCAGAAAAGGCTAAGCTATGTAATGACCCAAATATGGTCTGGTCCATTAATCATAATTCCCCAGAGTTTCATATCTTGCCAACCTATGTCCATGCGGGCGCCCCTTCAACATGCCCAGAGTCTCGGAAGGCGCTCCATGTGTTCTCTCTCAGCCATTTCACCTCCACGCTGAGTCCTCCCCTTTCCTCCTCTCTTGTCCTAGACTCGCTCACGTCTCCTGATCACGAAGAACTTCAGAGGACCTCAGTGCTGCCACTACTGTCAGAAGTCACCATGAAAAAGCCAGCGAGAGACTAAAGCAGTGCCAGCTTCCACGCAGAGCTGGGAAAAGGTCCCTGTTGCATAATTTGGGGTAAAAATGGATGATGGTTATAAATAGGAATAGGCAGTTCATAGAAGAGGAAATCTGGATGGTGAACAAAAATTGGAAGCATGGGAAGCGGGTGTGGCTCAGTGGATAGAGCCCCCATTTACCATATGAGAGGCCCCGGGTTCACTTCCCGGCGCCTCCTTGTGAGGGCAGGCCGGCTCGCGCGCGGCGCCGTGGGCTGATGCCGCAAGACCTCACAGCAAGGGGGAGATAAGCAGACACAGAGAAGACACGCAGCGAATGGACACAGCAGCACAAGCAGCAAGGGGGGGATAAATAAATAAATAAATCTTTAAAAAAAAAAAAATTGGAAGCATGCTCTAGCTCACTAAGATTCACAGCTAAACTATCAATAATTTTCACACCTATCAAATTTATGATAATTAAAAGAAATAGGCATGCTCAAGTGTCAGGCACATTTGGAAAAGACAAGGACCTTTGGTGGGAGTGAAAATGGATGCAAGCACTCTGAAGAGAAATTAGGCAATAAAAAGAAAGTCAGTGACTCCATTACCTTACAGCCAAGTGATTCCAATTCCAGGTTTACTTTCTAGAAGAAAATCTCACACAGGTGCTCGAGGAGGAGATGGGTGCGACAATGTTTACAACATTGTAGCATTAGCAAAAAACTGGAAGCAGCCTAAATGTTCACCAAGAGGATAATGGGTAAATTAATAGAATACTATTTCACAAAGTGAATAAAGCTACATGTGCCAAAATGGATAAACCTCAAAAATGGAATGTTGAAAGTTGAAGCCTACATAGGGTATGATCCCATTTATAATATTTCTATGCATACACACATTTGTAGAAATGCTACAAAAACATGAATGGAGAAACTAAATTCCAAAGTTTTCCTAATGATTAGTTCCAGGACAAAAGAGAGACAATAGGAAGGGAACAGATACACAAGCGGCTGCAATTCTTTTTGATGTATTTCATTGCTTTAGAAAACTCTGAAGCAAACAAGATAATACATCAAGATATTATATAGGTGAGGGCCCTTTCTGTAATTCCCTATGACATTCTGTACATTTATTTATATTTTCCTATCACGTGGTGGAAACACCATTAAGCAACCCTCAGTGAGCTACGCCCTTGTATAAAACCTTCCCCGTGAGTGCAGGTAGAGCCTGTG
Source organism: Cabassous unicinctus (assembly GCA_029593785.1). NCBI lineage: Eukaryota > Metazoa > Chordata > Mammalia > Cingulata > Chlamyphoridae > Cabassous > Cabassous unicinctus. The sequence goes on along the minus strand of JAQZBX010098466.1, from coordinate 896 downwards.
ACTTGCTTCTAGCCAGTGGAATATGGCAAAGGAGACGGGATGTCCCTTTTGTGATTATATTATATTATATAAGACTCTGCCTTCGTGGACTAGAGTGAGAGACTTGCAGACTTTGAGAAGCAAGAGGCTGTGCTATGAGAGGACCCGTGAGGGGCGCCGCATGGCAAGGAACTGTGGGTGTCCTCTGGAGCCTGAAAGCGGCCCCAGCTGACACCCAGCAAACAGCATGGGCCCCCAGTCATGCAGTCACAGGAAATGAATTCTGGCAGTAACCTGACTGAGCCTGGAACTGAAATTTTCCCCAGTTAACACTCCAGATGAGCACTCAGCCCAGCGGACACCTGGATTGCAGACTGGTGACACCTTAGCAGAGGCCCCAGGTAAGCCATACTTGGACTCCTGACCCACAGAAAGTGTGAAATAACATATGGGTGTTGTTTTGAGTCACTAAGTTTGTGGTAAGCTTTTATGCAGCAATAGAAAACTTAATACTAATAAAAATATTCAGTGATTCAAGCAATGGAAGAAATTGTAACAGTGAGGTGGAGCCAGTGGCCACTGGACATTTTTGGGGCAGGGAGAGGAGGGGCAGTTGAAATACTGGGGCTTTTTTGGGACTTTGGGGGTTGTCCCGAGTGGCAAAGCGGCAACGGATGTGGGCCATTTTCCATGAGAATATACCATACAGAACTGGGTGGGAGAGAGTGTGGTCTGTGATGTGAACTGTGGTCTATGCTCGGTGGCAAGGCTCCAGGATGTGCATATCCATTGCGGGTGTTGTACCACACGGATGAGGAATGGTGGTGTGGGATGTTATTGGAGGTGTGGGTGGTGGGGAACATGAGAATCCCTGTAATTTCTGAGTAATATTTAGGTAATCTAAGCACCTTTAAAAA
>JAQZBX010098465.1:0-11576 GCA_029593785.1 Cabassous unicinctus | reverse complement strand
ATTAAATTCAGATGACATGCCTTTGATTAGATTACCTGTTAAACCAGCATTTTTATTTGACTACATCATAGAGCATGACTCAATTTGAGTCCCCACACCCTTGCTGGGCCTGATATATATGGACACTCACTGAGGAAAACACAAAGAGGAGAGAAATTTGTCATTTTTGATCCTGCCATGTGACAGAAAGGAGAAGGCTGAAATAGCTAAAATCCCTGGGAGAGATGGACCATTTGCCTGATAGCTTACATTTGACCTTGGGAAGAGAGCCAAGACTGATGTAAGAAAGCCTGGGAGACAAGCACTATGCCAGCCTGCAACTGAGATCAGGAAGAAGCTTGGCCCATGGAGACTCTCGGGGAAGAGGAAGCCCAGAGTGGAAGGCTGAAACCTGGCAGAGATTGCCCACCATCTTGCTTCAACATGTGGCAGCTGACTTTGGTGAAAAAACACCTCTTATGGTACCTTGAGTTGGACTTTCCATGGCATTGGGAATATAAGCTTTTGCCCCAAATCAATGCCCTTTATAAAAGCCAGCAACTTACTGGTACTTTGCATTGGCACCCCTTTGGCTGACCAATACACTGGTGAAGGGGCTTTTGTGCCCAGCCCTGCAGTCCCCCTCAAGCTGAGGTGCCACTGCTGTGCTGGGGAAGAACAGTGCACAGCAGGACCCTGCTGCCAGGGCCACAGCACACCTGCAGAGCAGGAGAGGCACAGAGGGCTTGAGGGCTCTGACCAGCTGGGAGCACAAGGTACCCCGCTCATGTACCTGCCCCAGTCTCAAAACTATCTTGCCAGCCATTTCATTGTGGGAGCAGAGATGCTGGACTCCACATCCTGGAAGTTACCTCTTTGGAGAGAATAGCGATCTGAGCTGGGAAACAGACCGGTAGCATTTCCTGATGCTGCCCCATCTCCCTAAGAACCAGGGAAGTCTCTGAAAAGTCTGATCAACATCCAAAAGGACACACTAAGACTAGTCAAGATTTGCTGAGGACATGAAGAGCCCTGGAGAAGAAGCTAGCCAAGTCAAAGTCCACTACCATGTAGGATTCTCCTTTCCCTCCTACCCCCACTTGCCATCTGTGTCCATTCACTTGGTGATCTTCTGTGTCTGTTTCTTGCCTTCTCTTCTCATTTTTCTCCTCCAGGTGTCACCAGGATTCAATCCGAGGGACCTCCAATGTGGGAGAGGCACCCTGGCACTTGCACCACCTCAGTTCCCAGTTTCTGGTGCATCCTGCCTTGACTCTCCCCTGCATCTCTCTTTTGTTTTGTCATCATCTTGTTTCATAGTTTACCATGTGGGCCTGGCTCACCACATGGGCCTGGCTCACCTGCTTGCCTTTTTACCAGGAGGCTCCAGGGATCAAATCTGGATCCTCCCTTATTGTCGATGGATGCCCAACCACTTGAGTCACATCTGCTTTCCCTGGGATTCACCTTTAACCCCGATGATCCTGAGGCCACCACCATCTATTCTTAGGCCACTGAAGAGTTCCAGAATGGAATTGCCAAAAGACAACAGCCTGCAGTCTGAGACTGTTGCTGGACAAAACACCAGGGTTATCAGCATGATGGACTCAAAGATTGAGGGAATCTTGAGGGAAGCAAATGTGGCTCAAGTGTTTTAGATCCTGCCTACCACATGGGAGTTTCCAGGCTCAGTTCCTGGTGCCTCCTAAAGAAGACAAGAAAGACAGTCAGCTGATGAGATGGGCTGGTGTGATGGGCTGGTGTGGCGAGCTGAAGCAAGAAGATGACACAACAAAAAGAGACACAAGGAGGAATACACAATGATAGACACAACAAAGCAGGAAGAGGAGGTAGCTCAAGCAATTAGGTGCTTCCCTCCCACATGGGATGTCCCAGGTTCAGCTGCGGTTCCTCCAAAAACCAGATGAGCACATAAGAACAGACACAGCAAGTGCAAACAACAAGGGGGGAGGGAATAAATAAATAAATAAATAAATAAATAATAAATAAAATCATTTAAAAAGACACAGCAAGTGCAAACAACAAGGGGGGAGGGAATAAATAAATAAATAAATAAATAAATAATAAATAAAATCATTTAAAAAATGACCAATATTGAGACATTAGGATTTCAAAGAAATTCTTTAGTGAATTGTGCAAGCAAGGTATATAGGAAAAAATTCTAAGATCTGTTCTTCTCGATTTGGTGAAAATTTGGGGTTTTACAAAATTCAAACAAAGGAGGGTGGAGATAGAGATGTTGGGATGTTGTGAGCTATTGATTTATTTGTTTGATTGGAAGTGTGTAAGCACAGGCTCCAGAGGCTGGCTGGGGTAAGCATCAGGTCGGAAATTGGTTCATTAACATCCATTGGGAACCAAAAAAGTTTGCTTGGTGTAATACATAAAGTTGTAAAGAGTTCAAACCACATAAGATAATTCCCAAATAGACAAAGGTTTACTCATGTAATACATAAAGTTGTAAATCACCTAATTAAACATGATTAAGCTAAACAAAGCCAAGCTGTTCAAGGGCTGTTAAGGATTGACAAAATCCATGCATGGTAGGATAATGGAATACTATGCTCTAAATCAGTGTCCACTCTATGGTGCTGTTTCTCCCATAACCAGGATGCAGATCCAAGAACCATGGAGTGGGAATGGGAGTGGCACCACTCACTATTACACCTAGTGTTGCATTGTCCCATAACCTTAATGTCTGCTGGTCTACAGGTCTTTGTTCCAAAAGGAGGAGTGCTGCCACCAGGAGACACAACAATGATTCTACTGACCTGGAAGTTAAGACTGCCACCCAGTCACCTTGGGCTCCTCATGCCTCTGAATTAACAGATAAAGAAGGGAATTACTGTACTGACTGGGGTGATTGACCTGATTATCAAGGGGAACTAGGACTGCTATTACACATTGGAGGAAAAGAAGAATTTGCCTTGAATACAGGAGATCCCCTACAGCAGAAGTTCTTAACAAGGGGTCCATGAACTTGAACTGAAATTCAAGAAAACATTATTCTGGGAAGCAGAGGAGGCTCAACAAATTGGGCACCTGCCTAACACAAGGGAGGTACTGGGTTCATGTCCTGTTGCCTCCCAAGGAAGACAAGCAGACTACTGCACCCACTGCAGTGAAAACTAGATGCTGCACCCCACAACAACAAGCAGATACCTAACCAACCAGATGCCACAAGCCAGCAGATGCCAAAGCCCATGGGGAGTGGATATGGCTTAGGCTGTTGGGCATTTACCTCCCATGTGGGAGGTCACAGGTTCTGATCTAAGTGCCTCTTGGAAAAGGTGAGGAAACAATGAGCAGACAGACAAGAGAACCATAGGGGGAAGGAGTGGGATAAATAAATGAATAAATAAAGTAAAATAAATAAATAAATAAAAATTTTAAAAAACCATTATTCTTGTGGGGACCTGTTGGAACAGGTATGATATATGTATTAACTAATACACAGTATACTGTGGACTTAATAAGGGGTCCGTGGTTTTCACCTGACTGGCAAAGTGGCCTGTGGGACAAAAAAGGTTAAGAACCCCTGCCCTCCAGTGTCTACCTGCAGTACTACCATGCCCTGTGATTAAAGTCAATCAGAAACTGCAACAACCCACTCCAGGCAGGACAACTAATGGCCTAAAAACTTCAGGAATGAAGGTCTGGGTCACCCCACCAGGCAAAGAACCACAAGCAGCTGAGGGTAAAGGAACTATGAAATGGGTAGTGGAAGAAGGTAGCTATAAATACAAGCTATGACTTAGTGGCACAGTTACAGAAATGAGGACTGCAATAGTTATGAATATTTCTTCATTATTTTGTTATGATTATGTTTGTATGTATACATAAAGCAAATATCTTTGTTTCTTCCCTAACTTATCCCATTATATAAGTTGTATTAACTTTGTCTTACTATTTAAGTTATAGGACATCAAGTTTAAGAGTGAATAACACCCAAGGACTTGCACCCCCTTCTGGGGAAAGACTAAGTGTGTTTCTGTTTGTACGTTTGAGTATTGTTTGACAATAATATTACTGTTATTGTTTTTATTTAGAGATTAAGAATGGGTTAAGCAGGTGTGTATGGGTGCCTCGTTGACAAGGAATAGGCTGTGATGGTTAAGTTCAGGAGTCAATTTGGCTCGGTTATGGTCTCCAGTTGTTTGGGCAAGTACTGGCCTGACTGTCACTGTGAGGATAGTTCATGGATTTAAATAATCAGTAAGTTGATTGCATCTATGCTTGATTACACATGCAGTCAACTAAGGAGCTTGCCTTTAACAATAAGAGAAGTCTTAGCCAATTAGTTGAAGGCTTTAAAAGGAGACTTGATTATTTCAGCAGTCAGAAGGAAGAAATTCCATCTCTCCTTCAGCCAGCCAGCCTCTCCCAGGGAATTCACTGAAAACCTTTATTGGAGTCCCCAGCTTGTGGCCTGCCTTACGGAATTCAAATTTGCCATTCCCTATGGTTGTCTGAGCCAATTCCTATAATAAATCTCATAATCTTTACAATATATATTTACATTATATTATGATTTACATCTTATATCCTGTCATTTCTTTTTCCCTGGAGAACCCTGATTAATGCAAAAGGAATTACATAAATGGGCTCAAACTCTATATTATTTTGCAGCTTGCCTTTTTTACTTAAAAATTTCTTAAAGACTTAAACATGACTCCCCAAATATTACCAAAAAATTACATTATACACTCAAAACTCAACATTCCTCCAACACAAAAAGAGTAAACCCTAAGTAAACTATGGACTATAGTAATAATATAATAATATTATTTCATCAATTTTAACAAAGGTACAACACACAAAATGTTAATAATGGGGAAAACTCTTGGTGAAGGTGTTATATGGGAACTCTGTACTTTCTGCATGATTTTTTGTAAACTACAACTGTGCTAATAAAACAAAAAAATTTTAAGAAAAAAAAGATAATGGAATATAAGTGGCATCAGTTATGTGTTAAAGATTAGCACTTATAAAACATATTATTAGAGCCAAGTGAGTGAGACATTCTACATTATACTAAAAGTAAGAAAACCTCTATATAATAATTCAGTGACTATAGTTACTTGTTAATTAGTTTTTCCTATCTGGTTGCATCACCGTCTTTTTTGGTGCATCACTTGCTGCACAGGGGCCTACACCTCTCTGGCCATGCAGGCCTGGGATGCTTCTTTTTTTCTACCAGGAGGTCCCGGGGATCTAAACTGGGTCCTTCATGTGGTAAACAGGAGCTCAATTGCTTGAGCCACAGCTGCTTCGCATTTGCTAATTCTTAATACATGGTTTCAAGGCTGTGAGCAGTTCTGCCTGCTCTCCCATTTGGAATGGGCTGAAGAGGGGCTTGGCTCTGACCTGCAGAGGGAAGCTTCCCCTTTAGGGGGCCATGCAGTGGTGAACAGAGGAGATGAGCATTTTGGCCAAGGCCAGATATTGCTGGGTACTTCTGAAAAGCACTCAGATGGAACTTTCTGTGTCAAGCCCCTCAAACAGAAACAAGTAGCAGATGGGGCCAGCTACCTCCTTCAAGGAACCTCTGCCCTTGAAAACAAGTACAATGTTCCTGATTCTGAGGAAGAAGTGCATGTGGTGTGTCTCAGATGATCAGGACACCTGCTTCCATCCTGCTGCCTCCTCTTTCTCTGTGACACCTGTGTCACTACCCCCCACACACACACTCTACCAGGCCAACAACTGCCCTGTCAGCTGACTGCATTTCTGGGCACTCCTTCAGGTCTGAGCCATGAGGAAGGAACTGGGCCCCTCACCCCCAGCAGCTTCACCCCATCCTCTCTTCCCAGACACCTGAGTCTGAAGGGAGCCTTCCACCAGCTTAGGAAGGGGGGTGTCTCTTACGGAGGCCCTCAGTGGGCCCCTCAACCAATCCCCAGTGGTCCCTCTGTTTTGTGTGCTTGGAAATGGCTACCTCTCAGGAATGCCACCCTCCTGAGACAGTGATGATCACCTACCCCTTGCAGGATGCTCTCCCCACCTTGACTGACTGACTGTAGCCTGGCACTCAAGCACAATAAAAATATCTCCAAGCCCATTTCCCAAAACTCTTCCATTGCAGGAAGAGATAGGTGAGGATTCTTGTAATGAATTGGAGCTGCACCTCATTCACAGCCAGTCTGCTCAGGATCTTAGAGAGGAACATGGTATAACTGGAGAGAGTGAGAATCTTACCTTGTCATCATGAGGACCTTTTGGCTACTCACATTCCACAATTTCCTCCCCAGAAGACACTGCCAGCAGCAGGCTGTCCCAGTCCATTCCACCCATGGCATCCTCCCAGACTGGCACCGACAGGATCTAAAGATGTCTGACTCCTACATTGCCCCTGGCACCAAAGAAGTGGGAAAGCCCCTCTCCCTCCCCACCAGGCTGCCATGTGGTCACGATCAGAAAAAGGAGAGGTGATGACAGTGGATGCTCTAGATATCAAATTTGTCAGCATCCCAGCTGAAGAGCAGGATGCAGAGGAAAATGACATGAGAGAGGAAGAGGATGCCTCACCCAAGCAGAAGATGGCTAGAAGACATGCACATTTCCATGTATGGAGTGTGACAATAACAATGACTTTGACATCACAAGCATGAAAGCACTGGACAAAGAGCTGTACTCTGAGGTCTGCTTACCTGGTCCCTGGCACGCTGATGACAATGCTGTCAGTCATAGGAACACCCAGCACCTGTGCGTGGAGAACCAGTAGAACTGGCCCTGGATGTGGGGTCCTTTGGCTGTCTGAGGAGCTCCCCTCCTGTCCTCGCATTCCATCCTATCCTCACTGGACCACTGGCATTGGGGCATCCTCATCAAGCACACGGAGACTTTATAGTGAGGGGGAAGGTGGATGCTGAGGTCAGCCTGCTCTTCCTCCCAGCCTGTAACCATGGTCTTTCCCCTCAGAAGAGACTGGACATCTTCCTTCATCATCATGGGCTGAAGCCACATGCACTGTGGCTCATGAGACCTTTCACCCAGACTCTGGATGTCTCCCCAATAGCTTGATCTTCAGGTGGAGACAAGGTCCATGTATTGGTTGTTTCTTGTGCATATTATTTCTCCTTGGGGGTAGTTCAAGAAGACTCAAGAGTTTGGGTGGTGTGGCTCTTTGAGATTATTTATGAATCCCAAAAAGAAAAAGATTATGTCTGTAAACTAATCTGTTCCTCTGGGTGTGATACTCTTTGATTATATTAAATTCAGTTGAGGGGCCTTTGATTAGATTACCTGCTGAGATGCTTTTAGGCTTTTTGATTTGACCACATCAGAAGGGCATGACTCAGGTTGAGTCCCCACTCCCTTGCTAGGTCTGATAATAAATGGACACACACAAAGAGAGAGAGCTCTGTCATTTTGACCCTGCCATGTGACAGAATGAAGAAGGCTCAAACAGCTGAGGCCCTGGGAGGAGCCATTTTGCCTGATAGCTTACAGCTGACCTTGGGAAGAGAGCAGAACTGCCACCCACGACTGATACAGGAAGCCCTAAGGGACAAGTCCTATGCCAGGCTGCAGCTGAAGTCAGAACAGGTAAGCCTGAGAGAGGACTCCCAGAGGGGAAGGCTGAACCCTCACAGAGATCACCCGCCATCTTGCTTCAACACCTGGCAGCTGACTTTGCTGAAACGCACCTCTTATGGTACCTTGAGCTGGACTTTTCACAGCCTTGGGACTGCAAAATTTTACCCTAAATAAATAGCCTTTATAAAAGCCAAAAGATTTCTGATACTTTGCATCGGCACCCCTTTGGCTGACTAATACAGCTGGCTTCATTATAAACACCCACCTGGCACTTTCTGGCCTGTGGCCTACTGTAACGAATTTGAAAAGTCCAGTTTTGGGCTGCAGTGGGGGATGACTGAAAATGGAGCCACTGTGGTGGACTAGAGTGGAGTTCCCTCAAAAAGGGGTTTTACTTTCCTTTGAAAATACAAGAGCAGCAGGTGGCAACCAAAATGTTGGCTGAAAAAAGTACTTCTTCCTCCTAGTAGCAGAGCTAGTCTCCCTTTGCCTGGTGTGCCTGTGTGCTTAGGAAGGAGGCCTGGAATCTCAGAACCTCCCAGTTAAGATGAAAACCCTTAGGAAGGATTGCTTATGATCAGGTGCATTCACTAAGGCCTGGGACTCAAATGATTACGTTTCAAGAAATGCATTTTTTAAATCACTTCCCTGTGCCAGGCACTGGACTTGGAGCTTTTCTGTATTAGCGATTTTGTCTTCACTACAGCCCATGAAGTGGGATTCTTACCCCTTAGTCTCCTTCCTTTTTGTTAATACATGAATAGGCTTAAAGAAGTGTGGCCCAGAGAGTCACAAGTTGATGGAGAGGTTTATTAATCAGTTAAAGACATGTTGATGCACAATACCAACAATCTGTTGGCTTTTCTAAAGGGTATTTATTTGGGGTAGAAGCTTACTGTCACCAGGCCATAAAGCATAAGTTACTTGCCTTACCATACTCTGTTGCCACAGGTTGGAACAAGATGGCTGCCAATGTCTTCCTGGGTTCTTCTCTTCCCAGGCCTCATTTCACTTTGGGTTCAGCTGGTCTGCCCTCTCCACAGGCCAGCTGTAGACTATCAGGTGAACATCTCATGTCTCTTCCCAAGGCCTCAGCCTGTGTTTAATGGAGAATTCTCTCCTTCCTCATGTATCTGCTTCTCTGGGTCTTTACTTCCCGGGCTCCAGAATTAAAACTGCAACCTCCATTCCCTGTGGTGCAGTTTCTCTGTCAGTCCCCAGCCACCAAGGGGACAGAGATGCAATGTCCTACTGATGTGTCCCAATCAAAGCCCTAATCATAATTTAATCATGCCCAGAGGAACAGACCAGTTTACAAACATAATCCAATATATATTTTTGGAATTCATAAACAATGCCAAACTGTTACACCAGGAGTGCCAAAGAACTGGTGGAAAGCGCTGAGCCAACTCCCGGCAACATGCTCCAGTTGGAGCCAAGACCTCTCCTACCTGTTTTCCTCCCCTGCCTTCCAGATCATTGAAGCCTGATAGCAGGAGAGAGAGATACAGTCCCCAGGATCCAGCAGAGCCTTCCACAGATATAGAGAGACTGTTGTTCAGTTCATGTCATCCCACCTTCTCCATCCCAGCACAACTGCAGATAAACAAAACTTGAAATGACAAGGCAAGAGTAAGCCCTCACATGGCACTTCTTTTCTCAACCCTAGTATTACCAAAGGAACCCATCCAGCTCTTGGACAGGTGCTTTGTCTATAGGCTGATGGAAAAGGTGGTGGTTTAGTAGAGTGGGAGATGGTTTGAGAAGTAAAGTTAGAGAGACAATTGTTTGTGAGATTGAGATGAGGTAAAGCCTTGAGCTATGCCCATTGCAAGGTTCCTTCTTAGTGTTTAGTTTCACCACCTTAAAAGAGCTTTTCAAGGTGTTTCCCAGTCCACGGCTCAGGGGCTCCATCATAGTCCTTGGTGTAGTGGCCGAGTCAGGAGGAGGTAACGGCCCTGGCTGCCGAGTGGTGGTGGCCCATGTGATGCCCTGGGCAGGTCAGGCCCACTGTCCTGGCTGAGACCAGAAGCTCCCATGTCTGCCCTCTTTGAAGTACCTCAGGGGACTCTTTGCCTTTCTTAATCCTCTTTCCCTCCCCCACCATCTTTCTAGTCCCTTTCATATTTAAGATTTAAACCAGTATAAGTTCCTTATTTCCTTGAAGTGTGAGCCCCAGAAACACCAGGCAGTGGAGAGCTTCCATGGCTGAGGAATGGCCCTGTACTCCTTGTTTCTCAAACAAAGTCCTGTTGTCCCTCTTTTCTCTTTTCCTTCCTTGTTCTCTTTTCACACTTGAAAACATCCCATCCAAAGGGCCTGGTGCTCAACCTGATCAAGGCACATGTCAGCCGCCAGCCCTCTTGCCTCCAATCCATTACCTGACGGAGGCAGTCTTGTGCTGTGAGCAGTTTACCCTGAGAGAACAGAGTGGGCCTGGCTCCCTGCAGAGGGCACAGACCCAAGGGGCAGTGGCTCCTTCCTGCCACATTCTTATTTTACATATAGGAACTTTATTACAAACCTGACTTCACATACAAAGTAAGAATGGCAATTACATTTAAAATTACCTCTTCAAAAAGTTTGTTGTACTATAGATATGCACTATCCAAACTTCTAGAAGGTGACATGAGATATATTGCAACCCATCTGTGGACAGTCACAATAGCACCATTACTGAAACCGGTTCACAGATCAGCGTGTAGTGCCTGCTCTCCTGTGTAAGGGAAGAGAGGAAGTAGGGAAGCAGGCACTGCTGATGCAGCAGTTACTGGAATGCTTTCCTCACCATGGCTAAAATGGCACCCACACATTTTATCTGGTGATGCAGCTGATCACCAGATGATGCACCAGGTGATACAGCTGATGACTGCTGCCATTTTGCTGTGTTTGGACAGTTTCCACTCAAAGTACTGGCATCACACCCATTCATTTGTAGAGGAACCACAGGTAGTAATGAGCTCCTTAATAAGGCCCAGCACCTCAAATTCCCAGGTAGTGTCCAATGTTGTGGTGTCCCCTGGTTTTCGGGAATAGGTGTGGTTTCCTCACAGAGCCATTTTTCTCTTTTCCTTTTCCTGTTCATCCCACCAGATGTTATGCCCATGCTGGGGGCTTCTCCTGGGCACTGATGCCTGCACTTTAAATGGTGGGAAGGGTAGGATCCTGTCCACCTGATGTGGCAGGTTGATTGCTCACTTTGCTTTAGTTACACACCTGGTGTGGGCAAGTGTGTGCAAATACTGTTTGTGCCATTTGTGTACTCCTCTCATTCCCTGGAGTAGGCTGGCAGGCACACTACTGTGAGGACTTTAAGAAGGCAGTATTTATAGGTTCTTAAAAATGAATAAAACTGTTTACAAAGTGAGGAGGGAAAAAAGACTTTCATAATAATCTGGGTGTGGTAGATTGAGTCATGCCCCCCACCAAGGCATGTTCAAGTCCTAACCCCTGCCCCATCCTGTGGGTGTGAGCACATGTGTAAATAGGACCTTTGAAGAGGTGAAGGCTAAACAGAATCAGGATGGGCTTTAATCCAATATAACCAATATAAGTAGAAGGAGGCCAAGACAAGGAGAGAGAACCGGATCACATGGGATGGAGGCAGAGATGAGTTAGGGATGGCTGCCAAGCCACAACCGGCAAGTCACAGACTTCAGAGAAACCATGGCCTGTTGACACCTTGATTTTGGATTTCTAGCATTTGAAACAGTGAGCTAACAAATGCCTGCTGTTTACATCCACAGTGCATGGCATCTGCTACAGCAGCCCTGCGTGTATAACCATGGTACAATGATCAAAACTAAGAAGTTAACACTGGTATGATACTCTTGACTAAACCACAGATCTTACTCAGATTTCACCAGTTTTTCCACTGCTGTCATTTTTCTAGTCCAGGATCCCACGTGGCATTTAATCATCCTGTCTCCTTAATCTCCTCCAGCTTGTGAAAGTTCTTCAGCATTTCCTTGGTAACTGCCAGGCACATCTCTTCTGTTTCCTTTGGCCCCTTCTCAGGAGGATCTGCCCAGATCTGG
>JAQZBX010098464.1:0-11576 GCA_029593785.1 Cabassous unicinctus | reverse complement strand
ATTTATTGAGTGATTATCCACCTACCGTGACCATGCCCCATCCCTTGATCATTTGAACAATTTTATATATCTTTCATGTGTATTCAGGTGAACTTACTCCCATGAACCCCCCATCTCAGACACCCCCCACCAATCATCCTCTGCAGCCCCCATTATAACCCTTCTGTGATCCACACCTTCCTTAAACATGAAGCCCATATAATAACCAATTACCATTAATAGGAAAAAGAAATAATAATGATAAGCTTAAATGCAAGAGATAAATACAAGGAAACTCAGAAGGAAAAAAAAGAAAACTAAAAATAAAGTATAATTAGCAGATTGGGACATTCAAAAAATGGGAAAAAAACTAAAAAAAATTCCTTTTTTAAAAAAATTATTCTTTTTTCCTTTTATCACTGTATTATCAGATGTCCAGTGTACCGTGACACCTTCCCCCTCTCATTCTCCAGTGTCTCCCAAATTTTCATTTAATTTTCAAAGAAGTCTTAGGTAGGTCACAGCAAAGTCACACACAGAATATTAGAGACTCCCACATACCCAACCTCCCTCCCCCCCCATCCAATATTATAACCTTTTTTTAAATGGATGTTAGCATTATTATAAATGTTATACAGATAGTAAAATGTAGTGACAAACATTGTAAATGGTTTACAGTATAGTTTACAATTGAGACGGTACTGTTTAATAATTTTTGATGATATTTACCATGACCTGTGTCCATTACTGTAGGGTAATGATAAACCTTTCCCATGACCACTAAAAACTCCATTTGATTTTTTTTTTTAAGATTTATTTATTTTTTATTTATCCCCCCCCTTGCTGCTTGTGCTGCTGTGTCCATTTGCTGCGTGTCTTCTCTGTGTCTGCTTATCTCCCCTTTGCTGTGAGGTCTTGCCGCATCAGCCCACGGCCGCGCAAGCCGGCCTGCCCTCACAAGGAGGCGCTGGGAAGCGAACCCGGGGCCTCTCATATGGTAAACGGATGCTCTATCCATTGCGCCACACCCGCTTCCTGCCATGAGGTTGCTGCATCAGCCCACCGCACCGCTCAGGCCGGCGTGCCCTCACAAGGTGGCCTCGGGACGCGAAACCGGGCCTCCCATATGGTAAATGGGGGCTCTATCCACTGAGCCACTCCCACTTCCCCCCATTTGATTTTAACTCTTCCTTCCTCTCCATCCCCTGGGACATATGACACTCCCCTGTCCTGACTCATGGAATGACAAGATTCATAGTTACATGCCCTGGGTATTCCAACCTGTCATTCTTAATCTACCCAACTGTCAACCCTGCACCACCAAACCCAGTAATATCACTATCCATCTGTCCTATCTTTCAATATGCAACTATACTCTATCCCTTTACCATAGATTATGTCCATATGGGTGATGGCTCACAGCCTACTCTTCTCTTTCTCTCCCTTGTTAAGCTATCTTTCAGTCAATGGTTCTCAGAGAATGCTCACTTTCCTCAGTTCAAATCAGTGAGGTCATATACTGTTCATCCTTCAATGCCTGGCTTGCTTCACTCAACATAAGGTCTTCAAGATTCATCCACATTATTCTGTGTGTTAGCACTTTATTCATTCTTACAGCTGAGTAATATTCCATTGTATGTATGTGCCACATTTTGCTTATCCATTCATCTGTTGATGGGCACCAGGGCTGATTCCAACTTTTGGCAATGGTAAACAATGCCGCTATGAACGGTGTGCATATATCTGTTCGTGTCTTTGCTTTCAGTTCTTCTGGGTATATATCCAGCAGTGGAATCGCTGGATCATATGGAATATCTATTTTTAGTTTTCTGAGGAACCGCTAAACTGTCCTCCGCAGTGGCTGGACCATTCCACAATCCCACCAGCAGTGGATGAGGGTTCCTATTCCTCCACATCCTCTCCAACACTTAGAGTCTGCTGTTTTTTTAATAGCTGTCATTCTGATGGGTGTAAGATGGTATCTCATTGCAGTTTTGATTTGCATTTCCCTGATAGCAAGTGATTTTGAGCATTTTTTCATGTGCTTTTTAGCCATTTGTATTTCCTCCTTGGAAAAGTGTCTTTTCAGGTCACTTGCCCATTTTTTAAATGGCTTGTTTGTCTTTTTATTTTCAAGGTGTAGGATTTCTCTATATATGCAGGATATTATGCTCTTATCAGATATATGGTTGCCAAAAATTTTCTCCCATTGGGTAGGCTGCCTTTTTATTTTCTTAATAACGTCCTTTGAGGTGCAGAAGTTTTTAATTTTGAGGAGATCCCATTTATCTATTTTTTCTCTTGCTGCTTGTTACACTTGGGCAGTTTGATGTAATTATTAATCCCCAAAATATAATTAGATCATGCTTCTAAACTGATCTGTTAATCTGGGCATGATTAAGTTATGATTAGGGCATTTACTGGGCCACATCAGAAGGGCATTGAGCCCCACACCTTGGTGGGTGGGGAAACAAATATAAAAGGCAAGGCAAACGGCAGAGTTGAAGCAGTTTTTGAGAAGCAGTTTTGATGTTGGAAAGGAGGCCCCAGGAGAAGAGAAGTGAGCCATTCACCTGATCATCTGCAGCTGACCTTGTGGAGGAAACAGGAGCTAAGCCCGGAGAGAAACACAGCCCTGGGAAGAGAGGAACCCAAGAAGACTGAACCCTGGCAAACATTGGCATCTGTCTTGCTCTAACCCATGGCAATGGACTGTGGTGAGAGAAGAAACTTAACACTTTATGGCCTGGTATCTGTGGACTTTTACCCCAAATAAATACCCTTTATAAAGACCAACCCATTTTTGGTATTTCACATTAGCACCCCTTTGGCTGACTAATACACTGCTTGTGCCTTGGCAGTGAAGTTCATGAAACCCTTTCCTATTACAAGGTCCTGTAGATGCTTTCCTACCTTATCTTCCAAGGTCTTTATGGTTTTGGCTCTTATATTTAGATCTTTGATCCATCTTGAGGTGATTTTTGTATGAGGTGTAGGATGGTAGTCTTCTCTCATTCTTTTGGATATGGATATCCAGTTCTCCAAGCACCACTTGTTAAAGAGGCCTTTCTCTCCCAAATGAGTGGGCTTGGTAGCCTTGTCAAATATCAGAGGACTGTATATGCGAGGATCTATATCAGAACTCTCAATTTGATTCCATTGGTCAGTAGGTCTATCCTTGTGCCAATACCATGCAGTTTTTGTTTGTTTGTTTGTTTTTAAACTTAATTCATTTTCTAAGTTTATTTCTTCCAGAATCAACACCTTCCAAAACAAGGTATTAATCATGTGTGGATTTCATCCAGTTCCAACCACAATGCCAAACCCATCTTCCCTCATCCTCAATAAAATAGGAGAGAGTTTTACACCCCATCATGCAGGGCCTACTCCCCCTAATCAGCAGGAAACAGCTACAGAAGAATGACCATTGTCCTTCAGCTGCCCCTTAAGAATAAGTGTGTAAACTCTGTGAGGAGAAAGTTGAGGCAGGTTAGTATAGGAAACAGGGAAGGTGGTGGGTCAAAATAAAGCCCACCAACAATCCTGGTCACAAGGTCCAGTTTAAAAATCCCAGGCTCAAGAGAAGTCCTGAATAGCTCCAAACAGAAAGCCTTCCCCATTGGTTCCCTGAAAGCTGACAGGTGAAGTTAGAAAGGCAACCAGTCAGGACAGCAAATAGCTGAGTCCCTGTGTGTGTCTTTGTGGACTCTCTTTATACCTAAACTAGTTTTTAATGTCACTATAAAAAAAACTCAGAGAATTTAGAAGGGGAAAATGTATGGTATTTGAAGCCTCCTCATAGGACTCCCCTACCTAGTATTTTATTGTCTACTAATATAAATGTTGCTTGTATACTGTTAGACCAGCACAATCTGCCTTGGACCATAACTCCTGCAAATTGGACAATGTGGGACAACTTGCTGGCATGGCAGAGTACAACCCATTGACAAGTTTGGAAGAAGACCTTCTCATTAAATAATGTTCAGTGTTGTGTATTTATTCTTCATCACTCTCATAGTGTCTCACAAGTTTTAAATCATATGCAATTGCACATAAGTCATATAATAAATTAGCTATTGATCCCCTGTCTAACAGGTTTAACTCCCTCTCTTGGCCTCAGAGTCATGTCTTTATAGGTTTTCTAGCTTTTGGTGGAAGACTCTTAGTATTCTGCTGTATGCTATACTGTTGTTGTGGAATGTGGATGCAGTGTGTGTCCTATGGGCAATGCAAGCTGCTGCATAGGGGTGGATTATGGGGGTCCAGTGGGTCCCCAGCCCTGGCTAAGGGAAACAGCCTGCAGTACACAGCCATCTGTATGCTTCAGGACACAAGTTAAAATGTAACAAACCTCCTCACAGGAGAATAATGTACAGATGGTATCATAGACTATAATGTTCTCCAGGCTGTACAATTCCTTTCTACAGTAACATCACAAGACCCCATTTATGTAACACTGTTATGAAATGTCTTTGTTCTAAGACTCTATATATTGCCCCTCATTTTCCCACCTCTTTGTGGAGCACTATCTTCATTCTCTGGGCTGCTGCCACCAGAAAGAATCTCTCCTGTCCTTAAGTCCCAATAAATAAAGCTTATGTCTAATACTGTACCTGGTGGGTTCTTTGGTCTTGCTGCTGCCATGGCCCGTGCCTTTCAGGAGCTGGGTTGGAACAGTGCCCTAGAACTATGATGTCTGAATCTTGGGGGATGGTGGGGGAAATGACACATGAACTCTTTGAAGCTCCCCAGGAGTCAGTGTGCAGGCAAGGTTGAGACCCACCGAGATGAAGCTTGGAGTGATGGACACACATAGCTGCCCAGGAAGGAGGGAGTAAACCATTGGGAGGTGGCTGGGATGGGCTGCCTGAGGCAGAGGAGCAGGAAATGTGGCCAGAAGGTGTGCTGAGCCATTTCCTCAGAACCATGAAAGAAAGAAAACCCACTAGCAAATGACATAAGCAAATCATCATGACCTTTGGTTTGCATAATGTGTATCCCTGACAAACTCACATTTGCATTTTTTTTTAAAGATTTATTTGTCCCCCCCTTGCTGCTTGTGCCGCTGTGTCCATTTGAACAGGACTTGCTACTGCCTCAGGAGGCAGTGGATACGAGGGTCAAGCCCACCTGTAATGATGTTACCTCCATCTTTCTGAAGATGGCATCCAAGTCATTTGGACAGCCTGCATCTATCACAGAGACAGGTAAACAGTAAGCACTCAATTAACATTGGTTGAACTGAGCTTGGAATTGGCCTTGAACTAAGCCCCTGCTCTCACTTGAGTCGAGTTCACTTAGGTTCAAGGGTATTTGCTGAACCTAAGCTGGGCTACTCTGGCTTCAGGGGTGTCAAGAAACCCCACAAAAACCCTAGTCCTGGCAGCTGCTGCCCGAAATCCCACGGCTGGTGCTTCATGTCTTTAATCTCAGTTTTTACTGTCAAAAGGCTCACACCTTGCCAATCAATTCCAATTCCTGAGGTAGGTTTCAGAGGCTTTGAGGAGCAGAAAGCCAAATGGTTGTGGGCAAGAGAGGCAGAAGATACAGAAAAGGAAGTCTGAGACTCCTCTGAAAGTGCCCTTGGCACTTGTCAGAACCTGATAGGAAGGAGCCACTTCAAAAGAGGCACTTTCTTTTCAAACTGAAACCACTCCAATTTTTCATTAATTTTGCAGTTTTTGTGCTTTGCCTTGGAGCAGAGTTCACCATTTACCTAGGAACTGAATACTTTCACTCATCACAGGATGCAGATTGACTTTTACAAGATAATTTCAAAGAACCAAGAGCTAGTCAACCATGTCCTCATAAGACATTCCTTGTAACCAACAGGGGAGCTGGTAAAAGGCTCTTGCACTAACCCATGCACGTGCCAACCTGCTCACATACCAAGTTTTTTATATCTTCTCACAGCCTGGAAACCAGGAGTGACTGTGGGAAAGGGATTTGAGTGCAGGTGGGTTATGTGGGGGGTCATCTCAGGAAGCCCCAGTAGGGGAGTGGGGAGGGTGAGACAGGAAGATGAAGGAAGCCAGTAGAGGTTGTGCAACAAGCAACTGAGGCTCCATTCCATGGGGAATCTCTTGGAGACAAGTGTGAGCATGCCCCAGAGTTATCCCACAAGAGGGGCAAGGAAGCTGGGGCAAATATCCACCAACTCCCTTCAGTCATTGGCAGAGGGCTGTTCCCAGGGGTATTCACTCTTTGGCGTGTATGGCCTGCCCTGCGCATGCCCATGCTTTAGCGGCCAGAGAAGGTCTTCAGGCAAAGGGAGCTGGCATGCCAGGGGCATCTGCTACTCATCAAGCCCATTCACATGCTAACTCATTCAGGAAGAGTTCAGGAATGTATCCATCCAATAAATGCCAACTATTTGTGTACCAATCCATTCATCTGGGCATTGACACTTTCACATCCCAACTCATTTTGGGGTGCCAAACATGTGCCAATTAGTGAGAAAAGCAGTCTACACAGAATCTGGCCATCAGGAAATGTCCCAAGCCCCTGTGAACAGAGGTGGCAAATCCACTCAGTGGCACCAGTGTATCATAGAGCAGCTGGGACTGGACTGAGCTTGTGTGCATTCATGCAGGTCATTCAAGAAAAGAGCTTGATCCAACTAGCTCTTTTCCATCAAGGGTCAAGAGGGAAGGTTTTAATATAGCTGAAAGTGCAACTTCCAAGAACATATATAATAGTTTCTGGTGTCACAAGAAAACCAGTGGCATCCTTCACCTAGATAAGATGGTGCTTTTTAAAAATGAAAATGGAGAAATGAATTGGAGGGTGGTGGCAGTTTTGTTTTGTTTCCCCTTAAGTTTCCTAAAGTTCTGATACAAAGGGCATTGGCCAGATTTCTGCAGGACCTCAAAACTGAAATAAGCCCTCCTGCAGGATTTGTTTCCAAGCCCCAAGGTCTGAGAAGACACACTGCAGTCACCAGCTCTACCCATGCTGCCCCCAATAGACAAGCCAGGAACCAACTCAATTACCATGCAGTTTTAATCACTGTAGCTTTGTAGTATGTTTTAAAGTCCAGTAATGGGATACCTCCATGTTCATTTTTCTTTTTCAATATGTCTTTGGCAATTCAGGGCCTCTTATCTTTCCATATATATTTTCTGGTTAGTTTTTCCAGTTCCTTAAAAAATATAGTGTTGATTTTTATTGGGATTGCATTAAATCCCAATAAATAGGATAGACATCTTGGTGATGTTTAGTCTTCCTATCCATGAACAGGGAATATTTTTCCAAGTATTTAAGTCTTCTTTGATTTCCTTGAACAGTGTTATGTAGTTTTCTGTATATAAGTCCTTTACATCTTTAGTTAAATTTATTCCTAGGTATTTGATTCATTTAGTTACTATTGTAAATGGCATTTTTTTCTTGATTTCCTCCTCCAATTGCTCGTTATTGGTGTACAGAAATGCTACTGATTTTTGAGCATTGATCTTATAGCCTGCAACATTACTGAACTCCTTCATAAGTTCTAGAAGCTTTGTTGTAGATTTTGCTGGGCTTTCTATGTATAGGATCATGTCGTCTGCAAATAATGAAGTTTTTATTTCTTCTTTTAAACTCTGGATGCCTTTTATATTTTTTTCTTGACTCAGTGCTTGAGCAAATATGTCTAAGACAATGTTAAATAGGAGTGGTGATAGTGGGCATCATTGTCTTGTTCCTGATCTCAGAGGGAAGGCTTTTAGGATTTCACCATTGAAGATGATGTTAGCTTTGGGTTTTTCATATATAGCCTTTATCATATTCAGAAAGTTTCCTTCTATTCCTATCTTTTGCAGTGTTTTTATCAGGAAAGAGTGCTATATTTTGTCAAATGCTTTTTCTGCATCTATAGAGATGATCATGTGATTTTTCCCCCAGTTTGTTTATGTAGTGTATTACATTGATTGCTTTTCTTATATTGAACCATCCTTGCATACCCGGGCTGAAACCCACTTGGTCATGGTGTATAATCCTTTTGATATGTTGTTGAATGCAATTAGCAAGTATTTTGTTGAGGATTTCAGCATCTAGGTTCATAAGAGTAATTGGTCTGTAATTTTCCTTTATACTGGTATCTTTCTTTGGTTTTGGTATTAGGGTAATGTTGGCATTGTAGAATGAGTTAGGCAATATTCCTTCTACTTCTATTTTTTGGAAGAGCTTAAACAGAACTGTTGTTAGCTCTTTCCGGAATGTTTGGTAGAATTCAGCTGTGAAGCCATCTGGTCCTGGGCTCTTCTTAGTTGGGGTTTTTTTGATGACTGAGTCTATCTCTTTACTTGTAATTGGACTGTTGAATTCATCAACTTCTTCTTTCATCAGTGTAGGCTGTTTGTGTGTTTCTAGAAGCGTCCATTTCCTCTAAATTGTCATTTTTGTTGGCATATAGTTTTTCAAAGTATCCTCTTATGATACTCTTTATTTCGGTGGGGTCAGTAGTGATATCCCCGTGCTCATTCCTTATTTTGTGTATTTGCATCTGTTCTCTCTTTTTCTTTGTTAGTCTGGCTAAGGGTTTGTCAATTTTATTGATATTCTCGAACAACCAGCTATTGGTTTTGTTTATTTTTTCTAGTGCTTTCTTATTCTCTATTTCATTTACTTCTCCTCTAACCTTTGTTATTTCCTTCTTTCTACTTCCTTTAGGTTTAGTTTGTTTTTTTTTTCTCCAATTTCTCCAAGTGTGCAGTTAGGTTTTCCATTTTAGCTCTTTCTTCTTTTATAATATATGTATTTATCACTATGAACTTCCCTCTCAGGACAGCTTTGGCTGCATCCCACAGGTTTTGATATGTTGTGTTGGCATTTTCATTAGTTTCAAGGTAGTTACTGATTTATTTTGAGATTTCCTCCTTTACCCACAGTTTGTCTAAGAATGTGTTGTTTAACTTCCATATCCTTGTGCCTAACCTGTTTTTCTGACCCTTAGTGATTTCCAATTTCATTCCATTGTGGTCAGAGAAATTACTTTGTATAATCTCAATCATTCTGAATTCATTGAGAGTTGTTCTGTGGTCTAGCATGTGGTCTATCTTAGAGTATGATCCATGTGCACTCAAGAAGAATGTAAATCCTGCTGCATTTGTGTGTATTGTTCTTTATATGTCTATTAAGTCCAGGCCCTCTAATGTATTGTTGAGAGTCTTTGTTTCTTTATTGATTCTCTGTTTAGATGTTCTGTCTAATGATGATAATGGTGTGTTAAAGTCCCCCAGTATAATTGTAGAGGCATTTATTTCTCCACTTAGCTTTTCCAGAGTTTGCCTGATGTATTTTGAAGCACCCTGGTTAGGTGTTTAAATGTTTATGATTGTTCTCTCTTCTTGAGAGATTACTCCTTTTACTAATATATAGTGTCAATCTTTGTCTCTTACAATAGTTTTGCATTTAAAGCCTATTTTGTCTGATATTAGGATAGCTACTCCTGCCCTTTTTTAGCTACTGCTAGCTTGTAAAATTATTCTCCAGTCATTTACTTTTAGCCTTCTTGAATGCCTGGGTCGAAGGTGGGTTTCTTGTAGACAGCATATAGATGGATAATATTTCTTTATCCATTCTACCAATCTGTGTTTCTTGACTGGTGAGTTTATTCCGTTAACATTCAGTGTTATTACTCACAATGAATTTCTTACTTCAGCCATATTTTATTTGGATTAATGTATGTCATATGTTGTTTTGTTTCTGTTTTTGTTTTTTAGTTGTTTTTAAACTCTCCTACAACTCTCTCTCCCTTGATTTTTCCTTTCAGCTTGTAGAACTTCCTTTAGTATTTCTTGAAGTACCAGTTTCTTATTGACATACTCTCTTAATTTCTTTTTATCTGTGAATGTTTTAACTCTCCATCATTTTTGAATGCCAGTTTTGCTGGATAGAGAATTCATGGCTGGAAGTTTTTCTCTTTTAGTACTTTGACTATGTCATACCACTGTCTTCTTGCCTCCATGGTTTCAGATGAGAAATCAGCACTTAATCTTATTGTGCTTCCCTTGTATATGATGGTTCTCCTTTCTCTTGCTGCCTTGAGTATTTTCTCTTTGTCTTGAGCATTGGACATTTTGACAAGTATATGTCTTGGAGTTGGCCTGTTGGGATTTATACTGTTTGGGGTGTGCTGTGCTTCCTGGATCTGCACATCCATCTCTCTCAATATGGTTGGGAAATTTTCAGCCATTACTTCCTTCAACACTTCCTCTGTTCCCTTTCCCTTCTCTTCTCCTTCTGGGATGCCCATAATGCATATGTTTGTGCGTTTTGTGTTGTCAGTTAAATCCCTGAGTCCTTGCTGGGTTTTTTCTATTTTTTTGTCTATCTGTTCTACTATCTATTTGATTTCATCTGTATTGTCTTCCACATCACTAATTCTTTCTTCTGCCTGTTCAAATCTACTGTTATGTGAATTCACCATCTTTTAGATTTCTTGGATTGTGCCATTCATCACCATCATATCCATTATCTTTTTGTGTATGTTTACAATTTCTTCAGTATGCTCTCCCAGTGTCTTCTTTATATCCTTAATCTCTTCTTTCACTTCATTAAGTTGGTTCATGATATTTGTTTGGGAATCTTTGATTTGTTATTTGATGTTCTGCATATATTCCTGGTTTTTAGTTTGTTCATTGGAGTGGTCCATGTCTTACTGTTTCTCAGTGTGGTTTGTAATTTTTTGTGCCCTGTAGTCATCATTTTATCTTGCTGGGTTTATTCAGTTGATTAGCTTCTCTCTCTCCTCTAGAGTTTTATTTAGCTTGTGGTTCTCTGTGTGTGTTAAGTTTTCTCTTTGACACTTTTTCTTCTTATTTTGTTTCCTTGTTTCTTTCAATGTTACCTTGAAGGCAAAAGTTTAGTGCCAGAGAAATTGAAAGATGTGAGAAAGGAAGAAGGATAATAGTAATATTGGTAAAAGTTAGAAGAGGGGCCAAATAGGACTTAGTGAAATGAATATTTAACTTGTATAGGCAGTGTAGAATAATAGGGAAAAAAGTGGAGTACCTACCATGGACTGGGAAACCAAATAGAGGAATATATGTATAATGATTTAGAAGGCTAGAATGATGAGGAGGGGGAGAAAGAGTAAAGAAAGGGCTAAAAGGAAAAAGTTAATATTAATTTAAAAAAAGAAGAAAACAAAATAGAGAGAATAGAAATTGACACCATTAAGTTGTGGGCTAATGAAAAAGTGTGATGTCTAAGAACCACAACAGAAAGCAGAAGGCAGAAAGATGAAGGAAGGATAAGAGATAGCTTGGGGTACAATATCAATATAGACAGAGAATGTGAAATCCCTGAAGAAGAAGCACAGCAAAGAAGAGGTAAGCTAGCAGCACCTAATTAAAAAAATAAAAATGAAGGGAAACAAAGAGCGGGGAGGAAAGAGGAAAGAAAAGCAAGAGACAACAAATAAACAGAGAAAAACCAAACAACCACACCAGCAAGCAGTCAAATAAATCTAAGGAGGAAGAGTTCCTTCTAGGGTCCTTGCAGATCCTCTCAGCCTGCTTGCATTTATCAATTTCCCTTCAGGGTTCTATCTGCAGGTTTTGAGGCAGATTTTCAGTATTAAACTAAATTAAAAAGAGGAATTCATTTTTAAAGTG
>JAQZBX010098463.1:0-11579 GCA_029593785.1 Cabassous unicinctus | reverse complement strand
TTTCTGAGTAATATTTGGGTAATCTAGGCACCATTATAAAATGTTTACATATATATATATAACAAATAACATTTATGTAAACAAATGCAAAAAAAATATTTATGATTCAAAAAAAAAATGTAATGTAAACTGTAATCTAGGGTTAACAGCAATACTTCAATATCGGTTCATCAATTGTAACAAATATACCACACTAATGAAGGATGTTTTTAATGTGAGGAAGTGTAGGAAGGGGAAGGAGTGGGACATATAGGAATCCCTTATATTTTTTAATGTAACATTTATGTAATCTAAAGCTTCTTTAAAAATAAAAAATTAATTGTTAAAAAAAAAAGACATTATAAGATACTCAACATCATTAGCCATTAGGGAAATGCAAATTAAAGCTACAATGAAACAACTTCAAGCCCACAAGAAGACTATTATAATAAATTCACAAAAAAGTGCTCGATATTATGAAAAGAAATTAGAACTCTGAGTTCTGTCAGTGGGGATGTAAATGGTACAGCAACTGTGGAAAATAATATGGCACAAATACATTTTTCACTCCATTTGTACTACACCCTTGAATCTTCCCCCAGTATTCCTAACTGGGGTACGGATGCAGTGCCTAGAGCTGCAGCCCATATTCTGTGATCATGAGAATAAAAATCACACAATAAGTTAAGTTAATGAATACTGATACCCTAGTCATTTCATTGAGCTGTTGTTCTAGCTCTTGGCTCCCTAAATCTAGACTTGTGATTTGTGGGTTAATAAAGCCTTAAATTCTGTAAGACACTATTATGTTTGGGCATTATTTACCTTGCAGCTGAATTCCATTCCTAACTAAATTCACTGATCTTGATGTACTATAGCAAAATTTTTATTGTGCTATCCATAAAAGAGCTGCAAAGGGATCAAAATGGTTATTTCCTTGCCCACTGTATTATAATAAATGAATTTACTGTATATTATGCTTTGATGACTGTGTCACATGAATAAATTCCTTGAGAATTACAATATCTCCACAGAAGAGAGTGTAGTATAGAAGAAAATGCAAAATCATGCCATAGGGAAACCTCATGAAGGAAAAAAAAAAAGTATTATCAGCCTAAATGAAGAATAAGTATCCATGCAACATAAGTATACCTGCAAGGAATGTTGGCAGAGGTACTGCAGCATCACTTCAGCCATCTCTGCTGGCAACAGTGGACTGTCCACTGCCCCCCATTCTATTCAATCCCCATATCTGATTAATCCTCATATTTATGAAAGGGCCAGTTCCCACCAGAAGAATGGACCTAATGTCTCAAAACTATCTCATTTTTCAGTTCCTAATTCTCTCTTGTTTATTTCCATTTGCAATGTCACCTCCTACTAGTAAGATCCAAAACCCCCAGCTACCACTAATAGAATGGAAAAATTAATTAATATATTAATGGGCTGGTCAAACAAACAAGACAATTTATGCATAAGGCATGAGGACATCAAGTTAGTTGCAATGAAGCAGGAAGTACCAAGCTCTGGTAATCAGTGAACCAAACATGAATTCCCAGCAAACAATGATGCATCTTGAAGAAAAAAAGATATATTTTGTCTTATCCTAGAAATAGTCAGCTGAACATTAGGATCACGTTGGGAATATTTACATCTCAGAGTGACAAGACATCCTGGTGTAAATATCCCAATAAAACTTAATTGAACTGAAATGTGCACCTGTAGCAGACTAACTGCAAACATGGCACCAGTCCCCCAGCTTTCTCTGTATCAACATCTTTTGCAATAGGATTATGTAGGTCTACTCTTCAAGAGGTGGAGTCTCTTTCTTCACCTTTGAATCAAGGTGGGAATGATGATTATTTACTTGCTTTGGCCAACAAAATATGATGGAGCTGACTTTGTGCATCAGAATGTCTTGATGTGTTTCTGCTGTTCACTCTTGAATTCCTAACTCAGACATGTCATCAAGTCCAGCCAGGCTTGCTGGAAAAAGAGAAAACATGTATAGCAGAGGCCATTTGTCCAAAGTAAGTCCTCTCTAGATGAATCTACAGACAATCAGGCCACCACCAATATGTGAGAGAGCTCTACTTAGAAGATCAAATCATCCCTAGCAGACTCACACCTGACCACAAACACATGAGGAGAGAGAAGAAATTTAAAGAATTCCACACCATCGACTCCCATAAAGTAATAAATTCAGCATCTTTTTGGGATTCTTGTTATGCAGCAATAGCTATTTGACCCAATAAATAACATTAACAGAACTGAGGGTATTCATATATGTCTGATTCTTCCTAGTGTTTGCATTCTTTCAGACATTTGAAGATTATTGATGATCATCTGGTTATTCAAGTTTCTTCAAATAACCGCACTTAAAAATAATGACAAATAAGCTTCCCTTCCAGATAAACAAGAGAATTTGGAAGGACATACACTTTTGTGTCTGCATAGCTAGTGACCCTGAATCAGAAGTCTATATGACCAGAGGTACTTTGTGGGCAAAAATCCATACCTTTATGTGAGCCATGCTTTTATCATGAGGATTAAAGATAATTTTAAAGAAGGTAGCATAAATAATATCTTAGTAAATAAATAGTTTGTTCCCTCATCTGGCATTTAAAGTTTTCATATTTTTAAAGAGCATATGATTTTCTTAGTGGAATATAAGTATTCACATTTGTAGGCATCAGGGTATTTGCAAGAAGAATATGACCCAATAAAACAATATAGAACATGCAAGACAGTTCTGCAAACCAATGGATGTAGCACCTTACATGTGGGCACCAAGCTTCCTTAATTCAGTGAGTACATGCACATCACCAAAAAGAAATATATTGTTAAACAATGCATGATTTAAATTTTTTCCATCACAATATTTAAGATCATCTGTGATGCTGTGACCACGTCATGTCACATATTAATACAAATTTGTCTTCCCTAGATTCCACTTAAAGATATGCATTTGGTAAACAATTTTACCCTCTGCCAAAGACATGAAATGCACTGTGGATTGTGAGCTGAATAAGAAAACAGGATCCTAATGAAGAGGTAAAATGAGATGAGCAGTTTTAAGAGAGATGGGTGTGTGAAATTTGATTTTATAAGAAATAGTACTTAGATATATGAAAAGAATGTTGTATACAATTGTGAAAAGCAGAGTCAGAGTTTCCTGTAAATTATAACTATATTAATGCACTTACATGCCACGTGTAGTTATTTTCCATAGAGGCAGAACAACTCACCATTACACTCTCAGTAAATAAAAGAAAATATTGCTTTTGATGATAAATGCCACTTCACTATATATATATATATATATTTAAGAAACGTATGCTTGAGATATGTTGGAATTTCCAAATTGTTTCTCATCCAAGATTAAGAATAACAGTGGCAAATTTGGAAAATGGACAAAGGCAAAAATAAAATCTTGGATATCTAATAGAAACAGAAAGCTTAATAAAGATAGGAACTTGAAATCCAACATACTGAAACTCTGAAAGGAATAGAAAGAGAGAGTTTTTACTTTCATATTCTGATAAAAGAATTACAATTTTCTGGATCTCATTGAGACCTGCATTCACAGGCATTTGCTTAACCCAAGGAATCATGACCATTTTATATTTTCCATCCAGGTAATATTTTCAGAGCCCCCTTTATGTCTTTATTCCTCAGAATATAAATGAAGAGGTTCACCATGTGTGTGACCACAGTGTACATCACCGAAGCTGCTGTACTTAAATGTGTGTTTTGTGAATCAACAGAATCAAGGAACACCCCTATGCTCATACAATAAAATAAGGAGACCATGGAGAGATGAGATGTACAGGTGGAAAATGCTTTACACTTCCTCCAAGATGAAGAGATTACATGTATGGAAGAAACAATTTTAAAGAAATAATAAAAGACCCCAGCAAGGAGACCTCCACCCAGCACTCCAGCTTCAAAATACATCACTATGACATTGATGAAGGTGTCAGAAGAAGCATGTCGTACCATCTGATTAAGTTCACAGGAAAAATAAGGAATTCCCAATTGTGTACCAAAAGACAGCCACAATACTACTGAACTTTGTAACAAGGATATCAGAGTCCACATGATCCACGTCCCAAGAACCAGCAGTGCACATATCAGGTGATAGACAGCCATGAAACTGTCATAGGCCATTGCAGCCAAGAGGAAAACCTCCAACCTTGTAAAGAGTAAGAAAAAGTATATCTGTCTGAGGCAGACTTCATAGATTATGACTCTGCTCTGCATTTGAAGATTCACTGGCATCTTTAGAACAGTGGTGGAGTATAAACAGATGTCACAAAGGGTCAGGTTAGAGAGGAAGAAGAAATTGGGCATGTGGAGGTGGTAGTCAGTGATTGTGGCCAGGATGATAAGCAGGTTTCCAGAGATGGAGACAAGGTATGTGGACAGGAAAAGCCCAGGGAGAAAGGATTGCAATTTGGGTTCCTCTGATAATCCAGGGAGAAGAAATTCTGAGACTTGGGTATCATTTCTGTGCTTCATGTGATTAATGTGTCTACCCATAAAGAAATAACATTGCTCATTTTCTCAAGAACAAGCATTACTGTCCTAGCAGAATTGCTGACATTTATAAATATAGTTTGGTCATGCAATTGGTCTCTTGGGGTATTTCTAGTGCCAAATCTGAAGATTTCCTTTCCCACTCTTAGCTTTTCCTTCAAGCCGTCATGAAAGCTCTAGTTTCTATGAAATATCCATTCATTCACTTGAGAGGTATGTGTATTTAGTTCTGGCTCTATGCCAGGCAATGCCTAGACAATTGGAATACAGTACTGAAAAATGAGAATTCTACATTTTTATAATAGAGAAAGAATGAAAGTAAAGAAAAGCTTATCATATATAATGCCAGATGGTGACAATTTTACAAATTAAAATAGGAATTGCAAAGAAGGAGACAGTAAAGTGGGAGTCTTATTTTTTTTTACTAGCATTCAAGCAATTCCAGCAGACAAGGAGTTATTTTAACAGAGACATCTTCATGTGAACTAGGAAGCCACAAGGAAACCTGGGGAATGTGTGGCCAGCTAAGAGAATGTCCAGTGATAAGGCCCTAATAAAGGGTTTGTTTCCACTGTTCACGGTCAACAAGGGAATGAGTATGGTCATGGAGAGAACAACAGGAAGAGTGATAAAAGATGATGCCAGAGAAGGTTTAAGAATTAGTTCAGCTCACTGCTGCAGGTAAAACTTCAGTACAAAAGTGTCCTTTGGCCATATGTTGTATCTCTTCTCATTTATTGAGTTGTATTCTAAAGTTTCCCATGAATGGAAATGAATATATTCTTTATTTCTAAATATAGATTTGCATTTTAACTCTGCATTATAAGGAACATATCTTGGAATATAAGCCCAGGCACCCTGCTCTAAAGACTGGACAGACCACACCAAACACACATGGAGACAGCACACCACAGCTGCTCTGTCTGCGTTGATGGTATTCTTACCACCACAGTGTGTGGTTATGAGTGGATACAAGGGCAGCACATTCAGATAATGCCTTCCACAAAGTTGTAAATCCCCAATGGATAAATAAACTATGGGTTTCATTTTGATATGACTGCTTATTCCCTTTGTTTAAAAATAAAAATAAAAAAGACTGATCATAAGTAGAGAAACAAAAGGAAGAGAAAATAATCTCAGGTCATCCCTGAGTGACTGTGGTGAAGATCATGCTTCCTTGGTCCAGGTAGCAATCCAACCCCTGTTATATTCCTTGCATGCCCAGAAAGAACAGCAAACTCATCCTAAAGCAAGCAGAGAGAAAGAAATGAGAAACATTAGAGCAGAAATAAATGAAATTAATAACAAAAATAAAATAGAAAAAAATTAATGAAATGAAAATTTGTTCTTTGAGAAGATCAACAAAATTCACAAACAGTTAGCTCGACTGACAAAAAAGAGAAGATGCAGATAATTAAAATCAAAAATTAAAGGGTGGACATTATTACTGATGACACAAAGAAAAATATCATAAGAAATTATTGTGAACAACTATATACTAACAAAGTAGACAAACAGACAAAATGAACTAATTCCTAGAAACAGACAAAATAACTACACTGTCTCTAGTAGAAATTGAAGACTTCAACAAAGCAATCACAATTAGTTTGATTCAGTCATAAAAATCCTACCAATAAAGAAAAGCACAGGACCAGATGGCTTCAAAGTTGAATTTTACAAATCATTTCAAAAAGAACTAATACAAATCCTGCTCAAACTCTTCCAAAAATTTGAAGAGGAGGGGACATTATCTAACTCATTCTATGAAGCCAATCTCAGCCTAATATCAAAGCATGATAAAGATATTACAAGAAAAGAAAATTACAAACCAATTTTTCTGATGAATATACATGTAAAAATCTTCAACAAAATACTTGCAAATTGAATCAAACAGCATATGTAAAGAATTGTACATCATAAACAAGTGGTTTGTATTCCAGGTATGCAATGCTTGTTCAACAGAAGAAAATAATTGACATACTATACCACATTAACAAATGGAATGAGAAATGATCACCTCAATTGATGCAGAAGCAGCATTGGATAATATACGGCCTCCTTTCTTGATTAAAACACTTTGAAAGATATGAATAGGGCATATATGAAAAACCCACTTTATATTTTAACATAATAAATAAAATATTAATTCATTAGTCAAACAAGCAAATAAGCACTGAGAAATGAATGCCCCCTCCTTTAGTTCTGGACTAGCCTAGGTAGGCCCTCAATAACCTCATATTAAAATTTTTGGCTTCTATTCTTTGTAAAGCTTCCTGAATTTCCTGCTGGGATCTCCTACTCACCTGAATGGCATTTCTGTGATTAAGGATTCTGTGAAAAAGTTAGTTTTTTCTCCTGGGTGGTTGATGATGATGGAGACTAAAGCTCTATTCCCAGACAAGATAGCAGGAAGGAGTCAGGCATGAGTCTGCTATCCTTAGTTAGGACCCTCAAAAAACAGTCATATCAAATTCACAAATGAGGGAGAGCAGCAGAGGTGATTTTTACAGCATTCCTTTAGCTGCTCTTTAGCACATATCCCTCTGTCCCTCAATAGCAAATTTCTTTGTTGCTTCATCCCCTGAGCCATCATTTCCCTTTGGGAAACTGGTCAGGAGACAATGAAAATGGTTCCTCATCACTCTCTGTCCCAAAGAGACCAGGTTGTACCCTGAGAATCCTGCTTTCATTACTGTTGCTCCTCATGTATCCTGCTTCCTTATGTAGGTCTAATCCTTTAGCACCTTTGCCAACATTCAATTTAAAGATTTCACCATATCTATGACTGATGAAGCCATCTCCATTATTCCTTTGGATTGCTAAAGCCTTGGCTTGTGGTGAAGTTACAGCCCCTGTTCTTTCCAGGACATTCTTTTTATCTTTGCAACAAAGTGGAAAATTGTGCTCCTTGAATATGAAAATGGCAATACACATCCCTTCCCTTAATCACACTTGTGTCCAGTCAATTAGGAGTGGCCTGCTATAATATAAATTAAGAGGTGCCATTTAGTCCTTTATTTAAATAATATTTGTTAATTAAGTGAGATATATTTTCATCTCTTTATGCGATATAACCTGGGTTTAAGACTTTTAAAGAGATTGCCCCATTGAATTCTTACTGAAATCCATTCTATAAGAGCAGTACTATTATGAATCAATTCTATGTTTGCAGACATGGGTAGGGTCCACAGTGTTAAGTAGTTGCCTAAAGTTATAAACTGGGTAAGGGCTGGGATATTGTTGGGAACCCTGTAAAGTTGTTTCTACTTCATAGCCTCTCGGCAGTTGGTTCTCAACCATACGTGATTCTGGCCTTCTGGAGCTCTATGGCAATGATTCCTTCTTTTGGCAATTGTGAATAATGCTGCTATGAACATCAGTGTACAAATATCTGTCCAAGACCCTGCTTTCAATTCTTTTGCTATATACTCTTAGTGGGATTGCCAGGTCATATGGTAATTCTATCTATAGATTTCTGAGGAACCACCAAACTGTCTTCCACAGTGGCTGTACCATTTTACATTGCCACCAGCAATGAGGGGTGTCCCTATTTCTCTGCATCCTCTCCAACACTTATGTTCTGTTGTGTGTGTGTATGTGTGTATGTGTGTTTAAGCAGCCAATCTAATGTGTGTGAAATGACATCACTTTGTAGTTTTAATTTGCATTTTTGATGGCCAATTATTTTGAGCATCTTTTCATGTTCTTTCTGGCTATCTGTATATCATCTTTGTAGAGATGTCTGTTCTAATATTTTGCTCATGTTTTAATTGGATTGTTTGTCTTTTTTGTTGTTAAATTTAAGGATTTCTTTGTTTTTGAGACTCTTTATCAGAATTGTGGATTCCAAATATATTATTCCATATATAGGTTGATGTTTTACTTTCATGGTATAGTCCTTTGAGGTAAAAAATCTTTCATGATGACCCTTTGATCTCTTTTGTGCTTTAGATGTAAAAATAAGGTCATTGCCTAACTCAAGGTCCTGAACAGGTATTTAAGAGTTGGATAGTTCTAGGTCTTATATTAAAGACATTGATGTATTTTGTTTTGATTTTTGTATATGGCATGAGATAGGGATCCCTTTTTTTTTTTTCCTCCAAATGGAGATCCAGTTTTCCCAGCAGCATTTGTTGAAGGGGGTCTTCTTTCCCAATTAAGTGGTCCTTGCCCCCTTGTAAAAATTCTGTTGGTCACAAACGTGAGGATTCATTTCTCTTGGTCTATATGTCTCTTCTTCTTCCAGTACCATGCTGTTTTGATTGCTGTGAATTTTGAATAAGTTTTAAGATCAGGAATTATGAGGCCTCCTAATTTATTCTTCCTTTTCAAGATGGCTTTAGTTATTCAGGGCCTCATATACTTCCACATAAATTTGATGATTTTGCATTTCTGCAAGAAGGTTGTTGGAAATTTGATTGTCACTGAATTCAATCTATATATGGATTAGGATAGCATTGATGTATTCATTTATAGTCTTCCAATCCATGAACACAGAATGTCCTCTAGAGTGGACTTACTGGTATTCTACTATAGACTTATTGTGATTCTAGCAATGGAAGAAATTATATAATTGATATAGAGACAGTGACCACTGGAGGTGCTGAAGGCAGGGAGAGGAAAAAAGAGGTATAATATGGGGCACTTTCAGAAATTGAAATTGTACTGAATTACATTGCAACAACAGATACAGGCCATTATATATCCTGCCATAACCATGGAATTGAGTGGGAAATAAACTACTATGTAAACTATAATCCAGCATTAGTGGCAATGCTCCTAAATATGTTCATCAATTACAATGAATGTATGACACTAATGAAAGAAGTTGTTTACATGGGGAAATGTGGGAGGTGTGGACAATTGGGTATATGGGAATCCCTTATATTTTTTATGTGACATTTATGTAATCTAAGCAATTTTAGAGAAAATAAAAAAAAATTTAAATGATTTTTAATTTCTTGTGAACAAATGTTTATATCCTTGGTTAGATTTGATTCTTTTAATTGCTATTTTGAATGGATTTTTAATAAAATCTTCTTCTGATTGTTCATTGCTTGTGTATAGAAAAACAATTGATTTTTGGTTGTTGACCTTGCACCCCGCCACTTTTCTGAATTCATTTATTAGCTCTATGAGCTCTGTTGTTGATATTTTCTCCATACAGGATCATATCATATGCAAATAATGGGAATGTTTTACTCTTCCTTTCCAATCCGAATGTCTTTTATTTCTTTTTCTTGACTAATTACTCTGGCAAAGATTTACAGTAATATGTTGAATAACAGTTGTGACAAAGGGCATCTTTTTCTTCTTCCTTATCTTAGAGGGAAAGTTTTCATATTTTCAACATTAAGTAGTTTGTTAGCTGTAGGCTTTTCATATATGCCCCTTATCATATTTAGGATGTTTACTTCTATTCTCAGTGTTCTAAGCTATTTTATCAAGGAAATGTGCTGTATTTTCTCAAATGCTTTTCCTGCATCAATTGTGATGATCATATGATTTTCTCCTTCATTCTGTTGATGTGGTGTATTACAATAATTGATTTTCTTACATTGAATTAAACTTGCCTACCAGAGACAAATACCACTTAATCATCTTGTATAATTTCTTTAATGTGAATAATGTGGTGTTGTGTACTGCTTGCTAGCATTTTGTTGAGGATTTTTGCATACATTTTCATAAGAAATATTACTCTGTAATTTTCTTTCTTGTGTTATCTTTATCTTGGTTTGGTATTACAATGAGGTTAACCCTATAGAATAACTTATGGAGTACTCTTTCCTCTTCAATTTGTTAGAAAACTTTGGGCAGGATTGGAGATAAGTTGAATGCTTAAATTTATTCATTACATATAGAGTGTTTTATAAAATGTAGAACCTCATGTAACTTACAAATGTGGCTCTATAAGTAAAGGATATTTCATGTTTATATGATTGAATAGCTATTCCAGAAAAATATATCTATTGTTCCTCTGGAATCTCCTTCTCATGAAAAAGACTTTTCTGTCTGTATATCTGTCATATGTTTTTCTTACTCTGAGTTTATCTTGTGTACATGAAGGCTGGAATTCAGATGCAATCACTTGCAGATAATTACAGATATAGTGTTCTTCCAAGTCCAGTAAAATCATTTTGTTTAGGGATAATTTGTAAATAAATGCATTCAGCCACTGATTACAATTACATATATTGTGTGTATTCTTTTATTTGTTTGAAGTTTAGAGCTGTGGTGGAAGATTCTGCTATACTCATAACATTTTTAGTGTAGTTTATCTTATGTCATCTAAGGGCAAAATATTGACAGAATTGCTTTGCTACATACATGACATACATATGGTTTCTCTCTAGTATCATCTAAAACTAGAATAATTAGTGATGTGTTCACCATATATCTGGTATTCTTATTGTTTCTTTCCAATATGAGTTCCCTTACATAGTGACTGAAGTATTTCCCATATAGAATGCACTCATATAATTCCCTACATTGTGAGTTCTCTCATTCTGTCTGTTAGAAGGGTGAATGAAAATTTTCCCACATGGATGAAATTCATATAGTTTTTCTACAATGTTATTTCTCATATGTATCTAAGGTTGGATGACTGGCTGAAAGATGGCTTTCCTACATAAATAGAAGCCTTATGGTTTCTTTCCAGTGTGAATTCTCTCATTTTGACTAAGCACACAACTTTTTTTGAAGGTATTCCCACATAGATAATAGACATTTGATTTACATATTGAGTAACTCTGCTTATGTTGATTACAGGATGACTGATCACTGAGGTGTTTTTGAAATTGCTGACATAGGGTTTGTGAGTTGACACATATTGAGTCAATGTGGTGCTTTGATATTGCATAGAAATCATTTCTTGTTTTGAAGGTCACTTTTCCTTCCTATATTTCAGAGTCTATCACTCAATTAAAGAAATATTCAATTGATATTCCCAAGGACCTGTTCACTAACCATGATACTGAAACACAAGTTCATGGAAAGAACTTGTACTTTGGCGATGAGAAATCCCAGTCTTTCATGCCACAATCCTCCTCTTGCTCTGAATG
>JAQZBX010098462.1:0-11576 GCA_029593785.1 Cabassous unicinctus | reverse complement strand
GTTCAAGTACGAAAGGGGAAGCCTGGCTGAACCCCTGGAAAATTAGGTTCAGAGATTAAAACTACTCAAATTTATTCAGAGAGGCCTGGAAAACTGTGATATTAGTAAAATATGTAGTGAAAAATCCTTATGAAGACTGAAATATTCCCAATGAAATTATTCATTCCCCAAACAATTAAAGGCTAGAAGCTTCAAAATAAACAGTTTTAATAACATCACATATCCCTCCCATGCCCCAATTAAATATCACCTCTCTCAAATTTTCCATCTTTTATGAAGATCTTTCAGTTCAATATGTCAACCTACCCCAGTCCCTACCCGAACAAAAGTAAAACACAATCTTATTAATCACCTCATGTGACTATCTGAAAGACTATAATAATTAACGTGCTCTTCAACAACAATTGAGCTTCAATGAAGTCAAGGAAACCAAAGTCGGTCTCTATTAAAATGTCCACCAGGGGGCAGCCTAAACAGCACCTACCTTCCCACCTCATCCCCCCCAGAGAAGCTGTGAGCAGGCCAGGACAGCTTAGGAGTTTCGCAGTATGTGACAAGCAGGCAACAAGAATTCATACCTGAGATTAAGAACTTCCAGGTGTTTAAGCTGATCAGCAATATGTATCACTTCATTCCACGATGACAACAGGTTTTTTGACAAATCTACCTTTCTAATATCTAAAAGCACATGTTAAGAAAAAGTAATTTCATAAAAGACATAATTATTATCTCTTAATCATGGAGCATGAGATCTTGAAGTTTTCGCTTAATACCCTCTAATCTGTGGATGTGGGATTTAATACAAGGTGGTCAGAGAAGACCATCTTCTCTAGTAAGGAGGCATCTGAGCAGAGAACTAAAGGAAATGAGGGAGTGCCATCCGGAGATCAAGAAACTTTTTCTTGAGCACATATTGCTTTTACCTTTTCAAATTGTCCAACTTATCACTCAGAAACTGAAAAGTTCTACTATGTCATATACTGCAAGCTTGTGATAAACATCTACAATCAAATGAACAGGGGCCAAATGCTGTCTCCATAACAATTCTAGCATTAACCAACAAAAAGAGAAAGACAGTGATGGTAATTTTGATTAAGCACCTAAGGTAAAGCCATAGGCCTTGCTCTGGCATTACTTAGCAGCCGAAATCTTCACACAAAGAACATGCCCTTCCTCACCAAAGAGTGAGTGTCATCTCAGGGGGACAGAATAAGGGTTAGCATGGACAGATGTTCAAAATTGCTAAGAAAGATTTTGAGAATTCAGAGGATCTCTTGCAGAATGGAAGCTATTAGTATGCCACCCACTGCCCCTGGAGCAGGAATTCAAAGAAGGGAAATCCAGAGGGGTGAAAGAGAAAGGTATTTGAGCTGATGGGCCAGTGTCTGCTAGAGAGGAGTGGTGGCAGTACAATCAGGAAGGGGCACAGCTTAGCAAAATGCCTTGGGAGAGAGATGGAAGGGAAGCCTGGAACAGGGACTGGAACCAGCTAAGGTAGGATATTACACACTATTATGGATCGCCTTGTGTCCCCTCAAAAAGACATGTTCAAGTCCTAACCCCCCATCCCATGTGACTCCATTTAGAAACAGGATCTCTGAAGATGTTATTAGTTAGATGAAGCCAAACTGGATTAGGGTGGGCCATGATACAGTATGACTGGTGTCCTCATAAGCAGAGGAAATTTGGACAGTCAGTAAGAGACACAGAGACAGCCATATGACGGAGTTACACTGCCACAAGCCAAGGAACTCCATGGACTGCCAGCAAGCTACCACCAGGAGCTAGAAAAGAGGCATGGAATGGATTCTCCCCTTTAAGAGGAACCGTGGTCCTGTCAGCACCTTGATTCTGGACTTCTAGTCTCCAGAACTGTGAGACAACAAATTTCTGTTGCTTAAACCAGTTAGTCTGTGGTTCTATGTTACATCAGCCCGGGCAAACTAAGACATATATACTAATCTGATATGTTGGGAAGCGGGTGTGGCTCAATCAATAGAGCTCCCGTTTACCATATGGGAGGCCCCGGGTTCGCTTCCCGGGGCCTCCTTGTGGGGGCAGGCTGGCCCACGCGGCGTGGTGGGCTGATGCAGCAAGACCTCACAGCAAGGGGGAGATAAGCAGACACAGAATAAAACACAGCAAATGGACACAGCAAACACAAGCAGCAAAGGGGGGATAAATAAATAAATAAATAAATATTTTTTTTTAAAAATCTGATACTTTTGGAAATTATCCAACTCATTCACCTATTCCACAAATAATTATAGAGGCTAGGAACACAGCCGTGAACAAAACAAAGTCTCAGTGGAGGGAAGAGAGACAATAAGCACATGCATCTATAGCATGTCAGATAGAGACACGTGCTCGGAGTAATAAAGCAGGGCTTGTGGGGAAGGGTGGATGTGGGATTTAATATAAGGTGGTCAGAGAAGACCATCTTCTCTAGTAAGGAGGCTTTTGAGCAGAGAACTAAAGGAAATGAGGGAGTGCCATCCGGAGATCATTCTGGGCAGAGCGAATGACAAGAGTAAAGATCTGACGTTAGGATGCGGTTAGCCTTGATTGGAGCACCAGTGTGGCTGGAGCACTGAGGGGGTGGAAATGAGGTCCCAAGGCTCCTGGGAGCCAGGCCCCTGTAAGGCTTTGCTGGAATCTGACTGACATGGGAAGCAATTGGAGGGTTGTGAGGAGGAGACTGATGTGCCCTGACTTGTGCTTTTAAAAGGTCAATCAGCTACTGTGTTGAGCAATAAACTGCAGAGAAACAAATGCAGAGCAGGAAGACTAATCAGGAAGTTCCTGCAACAATCTAGGCTTTGGCCCGACTGACAGCGCTAGAGTGATGGGAATGTCAGAGGGTGGTACCCCAATCAGAAAGTGGAGCTGACAGAATTTGCCTGAGGATTTAGATGTGAGATGTGTGAAAAAAGGAAGGCTCAAGAGTAACTCCAAAGTTTTTGACCTGTGCAACTGGAATTATCATTTATTGAGATGGAAAGGACTAAAGGATGAGCAGAATTTGGGTCTGGGCTAGAGCTATCAATCCAAAAGCGTCCACGTCTACATAGTCTGGAAGGCCCACGTGCTGGAAAAGCTCTCCGAGAGAGAGAATGTAGACAGAGAAGCACAGAGGTCAATGGTCTGAGCCTTGGGCATACCCAACACTCTGAGTTCAGAGGCTAAAGAGACTGAGAAGAGCAGCCAGTGGGGCAAGAAGAGAATGAAGGTCCAATGATAACAGTGACCTCTTCTTCTTCTTTTGCTGCTGCTGCTGCTGCTCTGTGAATCATGTCCCAGGAGTCACGTTAGCTACTATATTCTTCTCATTTCACACCAAAGAAAAAATTGAGGCATGGAAGGCATGGAAGAGTTAGATAACTGCTTGAGCCACATCCGCTCCCTGCTCGTTTGTTTTTGCTCATTGTCTGCTTATTATTTGTTTGTTTTCTTTAGGAGGCACTGGGAACTGAACCTGGAACTTCCCATGTGGGAGGAGGGTGCTCAACTGCTTGAGCCACATCTGCTCCCAACAAGTAATCTTTTAAGCATAGATAAAACATGGAGAAAGCAGCTGTTTTACAAAAATAGTGCTATCTATCCACAAGATTGGCTGGAAAGGAACCAAATTTAGGCAGGAACCAATAAGGAATCTCTACAAGTAGATTAAGAACAAGGGAATGAAGGCGGTGGAAATGCAAAGAAAATTATGACTAAACCACAGTCAGCAAACTATAGCCTGTGGGAGGCAGGTGCCTGTTTGTGTTTTTCACAACCTGAGAGCTAAGAATGGCTTTTATGTTTTTAAGTGGTCA
Source organism: Cabassous unicinctus (assembly GCA_029593785.1). NCBI lineage: Eukaryota > Metazoa > Chordata > Mammalia > Cingulata > Chlamyphoridae > Cabassous > Cabassous unicinctus. The sequence continues at coordinate 7,761 of JAQZBX010098462.1, read as the reverse complement.
CAGTTTAAATGGCATTTCATATAAGTACCTACATAACTTTCGATTTTGCCTGAAATATTTACTATTTGGCCCTTAAGAAAAAGCTTGCTGACTCCTGATTTAGGATACTATAAATTATAAGAACATGGGCCACAGATAGTGAACTAGACAATAATGCCAAGAATTTTGGGAACAGAATAATAATCCTAGAATACTGAGATGCTGAATAGCCACAATGATTGGAAGTTCATGTTCTACTACTGGCAGAGTGAAGTTCAATGGCAGAAACAGCAAAGAAAAGCTACAGCCCAGGAAGCTTCTAACTACATTAGTCTGAATTTCTACAAGTAGAATAACCACTCAAAGGAAACGTCATATTAAATGCAAAAAAAAAAAAAAGTACTGGCTGACAAGCCTGCTAGACACAGTAAACAGATTCTGAGTCTACTCGGTGCTGCTCCTCCACTAAGTGGGCTGCAGACTCCTGCACACTTGCTCTTAGAAGTCCTCAGAGCAGCTGCAGAGGGCAGTGGGGGTCGGCAGCCCACATGCAAATGCATGCAGACCTGGGTTCTTCCTCCGGATCCTCCCCCGCTTGGCTCCCTCCTCCCTGGCATGGATGCCCCCAAGATGCCCTGTCTTCTACTGCCCTGGGCTACTGTCACCGCACCCTGGACACTGACTCTTGAGTGGACAGATGTGCTGGGTGTGTTCCATGCCTCACAGTCCAACAACTTCAGCCACCTTTCATTTCCATTAGCCACGTCATTAGGATGATTAGATGCAAGTCCAGTGATTCTTCACTCACTCACACTTTCTAGTATGTAGGCTAGAGTCACAGATACTTTTACTACTCTGTGCAGAGAACAGAGACCATCTACATCCTGAAATTAACCCTAAACAATATAACAGTTGTTACTGCATTATCTCCTTCCCCTGTCCCCCACCTCAAAGTTCAAGGAGCTCCTGTTGCTGTCTAGTTCTTGCTCCTACTGGATAAATTCTCTTTCCCCTAGGTTCAGGGTCTGCTGGTGAAGCAAGAAGGCTCATCTCTTCCGTGGGAGCTGCTGCATGACTTGACATAAATCAGGGCTGCAGCATTTCCACTGCTTTTAGTTATGTTCAAGAGAATAACCTCAAAGAGGGAGCCACCAAGAGAGGATGACTGGATTAAATACAGAAGGCAATACTTCAATTTCTGGCAGGAACTCAATTAGGAGCTGCAAGACATTCATCACTGTATCTCCAAATATCAACTATGACTTGATTATCTTACTAAAACTCATTTTTCAAGTCTTGGGGGACATTTTCCCTAGGAAAGAGAAATATAAACAAGCAATATGCTGATTCTCTTATACTCTGCTGACAATTCAGATTAACCAAACATCCCACATTTCCAAACTCACCAGATTTTTTCTTACATGGTGAAAGAAAATAAGCCTTGAACCACCCAGTTCTCAATTTTCTGAGATCATTTAAGAGTAGGCCAGCCCAAAGACAGAATTCTTGACACTTTTGTGACATTCTGTTCTTTACTAAACTTTATTTCCACATCCGTTTCAATTCCTCGAACTCAGGGCTGTTTAAGCTACATAGGAAACAACCACATGTATACAGTGCACTGGGGTAAACAGAGGGGCCGCTCATGGGCAGAGACCACCAGCCTGAATGCTCCAGAGGCCTCAAGTCCTAACAGTCTTCCCAAGGCTGAGGGATCAATATCTCGGGCACACTGGTTGGGGAGTTCTGCTCTAATTTCTGTCATAATCAAAATATGTTCTATCTGGGCAGTCAGAGACATTCTCCTAAGAAGAGCTGAGTGTATATTACTCATCCTACACCTCTTCACTCAGATAAAATGGATTATAAACTGTTATCTTTTGCATAAGAGACAGAGTCCTCTGGAAAGGACTGTTTTGAGATACTATAACAAAACAGCCTTCAGTTGCATAAATAGGAACAAACCTTCATAAAGAAAAAAATTATTTTTCTCACTAACAAGAAGTTTACAAGAAGGCAGTCCAGAGCTGGTGCAGTGGCCCCAGAATACCTTCAAAGACTCATGTTTCTTCTGTTTCTCTGCTCTCCTGGTCCACACTGGATGCCTTTCTTTTTCAGGCTTGTAAGATGGCTGCCGCACCCCTGCGTATTCTGTCTGCATTCAAGGTAGGGAGGAGGGTAAAGCCAATGGGCAAAAGGCAGGGTCATCCAACTCTGTCCCCTTTTAAAAGCCCCATCCAGAGCCACATCAGTTCCCCTGAGTTTGATTTTTTGTTGTTTGGTTATTTCTATGAGGCACGGGGACTAAACAAAGGGCTTCCCATGTGGGAAACACGTGCTCAACTGCTTGAGCCACATCCGTTCCTCATTAATAATTTCTTTTGGTTGCATTATGTGTACTAAGAAATATTCCGGTCCTGGAGATTTGTTAGGGATCCTAGCACACTGGTTCTCTATAGATAAAAGGCTGGAATTCTCTGAAAAAAATCTGGAAAAGTTAAATGGAAGATGAACATTTCAACAGGCCTAATGATGTGACAAAAATTCAACAGGTTACTGCGGTACAGAATGTAGGGTGGGGGTGGTAGAGTAAAGCCACATAGTACTCTCTAGCAAGGATAAAAATATTAGTAATTATTTGAAGGAATAGTGGAAGCCAATTTTATACTTGTTTTGATAAGGGAAAATTATTTAAAGATAATAGTACATAACACATTGTAGGACCTATTTTATTGCCATTTCATTCACAATTGAATTATACAAATATCTGAGAGGAATTCAAGCATTTCCTTTTAATTTGTAATTTTAATTTTCTTTTAATATGAATATGATATCATTTATGCATGAAAAAGAAATGATAAAATGTTCACTAAAATCTAGAACTATTAATGTTTATATTCACATGTATACATTAAAATATATTTTTTATTCTAGAGAAAATTGGATTTCTTTGAGTAAACTCTCATATACTTTCTGTACTTGAGAAGAAAAAAAAAAAGCCCCATCCTGCAACTTCCAAGTTACATTTCATTGGTCAGAAGTGAGTCACATTGCCACACTTAATGCAAGGGAGTCTGGGAAAGTGAATCATTTATATGGGCCCTGACCTGCCCAAGCAAAACTGAAATGCTATTAGCAAGAAAGCCAAGGAAAATGGATACTGGATAGGCAACTAGTAGCAGTGTCTGGCAAAAGTATCAAATCCAAAGTCAGAGTCCAGTAACAAGTTATCAGTGAAAGAGGATACTAGGGCAAGTTTGGGAAATTCCTCCTTTTTCACCAGCACAATTCACTGCACAGTTCCTCAGAGAAATTTCTTGTAACCTGCTCAGCTGACTAAAAGAAAAACACAAGATTCACATGTATACATAAACATTCTATCTATTGGTCCTTTCAAAAGTTAAAAAGTACTTCAGACACATAAAATATAGCAAAAGTAATATAACAAATACTCACTACCCAACTTAAGAAAGCAAGCTTACAAATATTACAAATACAACTGAAGTTTAATCTGGTGTTTAATTAAAAGCATTTCTTAATACTTTTACTATATATTTCCATATTCTTAAACAATTATAGTTTTTTTGTATATTAGGAAACTTTATAAGAATAGTATTCTTACACACACACAAGCCCTTCTGCAACTTACTTTTCTTGCTCAACAGTATATTGTAGGGAAGCGGATGTGGCTCAATTGATAGTGCTCCCGTTTACCATACGGGAAGCCCCGGGTTCAATTCCCGGGGCCTCCTGGTGAAGGCAAGCCAGCCCGCGCGGTGCGGTGAGCTGACGCAGCAAGACCTCGCAACAAAGGGAGACAAGCAGACACAGAAAAACACACAGCAAATGGACACAGCGAGCATAAGCAGCAAGCGGGGGGATAAATAAATAAATAAATCTTTAAAAAAAAAAAAAAAACTATATGTGATAATACATTAAGTAGAATTAAAAAAAAAAACAAAACAGTATATTGTACAGTGATATTTAGCTATGGTGACGTGTAGCTTTAGAATATTTATCTCCACACCTTCCTGTCCTTTACTATATGAATAGACTAGAATTATTTTATTTCCTCCTCTGTTGACATTTAGATTGTTCCCAACAGTGCTAAACAGTATTCTATACTTCTTGCACTCACACACAAAAGTCTCTCTAGGGATACAACCTAGAGAGTGTGCCTATCTTCAGCTTGGCTAGATATTCTCATCAGGCATTTTTTAAGTATAGAGAATCTGTGTTTTCTAATTGTTAAAAGAGAAGTATGCTGTAGTGACTAAGAACACAGAATCCAGAGCCTGCGCTCAAATCTCAATTCTCCCACCTCCTTCGCCTTTGGACAAATTAATCCAACATCTATGTGCCTCAGATTCTGCATCTTTAAAATATTATAATTTTGTGAGTTAGTATTTGTGAACCTCTCAGAATAGTGTCTGGCATACAGTAAAGTAACACATGTTATAAGCACTTATTTAAAAATGAACATAAAAATGACAGTCTTTGGGGAAAATACTGAAATCAAAACGCAAGTTGCAAGCTCAATCATCAGAAACTAGGAAAAAAAAAAAAAAAGCAGCAGCAAAGTTGCAGAGCAGAGGCTCCCAAAACACTCAGTTGGCATGGCCCTTAGTGTATTAGTAATTTTTTTCACAGTGCCCCTATGCCAAAAAGAAACAATTCCGTTCTGGAAGTAGTTAGGCCCAAATAACTTAATAATTAAGTCCTAGCAACTTAGTGGTTGTTGGGCACTGCACAACTTCCCAAACCTTGGAATCAGATTGGACACTACCACCTCCATTTCCTGTTCCACATTGATTTTCAAGAGATACTTGATTTTATCTCTGCAATTGCCATATCCAGCTTCACAAGGATATGACTTCATTGGAAGTAGTTGTAAGAATGTAATGAAACTGTGAACTAGGCTGAACTAATAGTTGGCGTAGTGTCTGACAGATGTCGCTGCTGCCCTCTAAAATTTAAACTACCCTGAGGTATCCCAGGACATTTGCTTCAGTGACCAGTGATAACTTGGCACAAAATTTGGGAACCACAGTCTCAAGATAGACATCACTCCAGGCAAAAGCCATCTCCATGAAAAACCATACATGATAGCTATTTGCCTTTGACTTCCTTTTTCTTGGTTTTATAAACTCATAGTTGGTCAGCTGGGTATTAAGGAGATAATGCAATGACTTAAAGTAAAGGTTTCAATTCATAACAATGATGACGACAATTTTTTGCACAATTTCACAACAGCTCTAGCAGCTTAGGAATTATTTTATAAATGAGGAAACTGGGCTTAGAAATGATAAGTAATTAGCTCTAATTTGTGTCAAAGCTGGGAAGTGGCTCAGCTAGTATCAGAACCGTCCATCTTGTCTGGCTGGCTCCAATGCTGGGTTCTTTCCACAATGCTATCTCATAATTTCTTAACTTACTGAATTAACCTCTAAGCAATTTAAGAAATTACATCAGAATCTCTATGATTTTACCTTTTCAGTCAAAAGGACACCAGCCAATTACTGAATGCAATGATACTAAGAAGTAGGGTCATTTACCAAGAAAATACATGAGCTATGTAGTTGTTTGTAAACTGTGGGAGGAAAACAACTTTTTTCTTTTTCTGTTTACAACTTGTTAATATTCACAGAGCCCACGGTGAAAGAGATTAACCAATAAGAAAACACATGCCACTTTTGGGGTAAAAGATATTTCAATATTTGCATTTTAAATGGAAAAAAAATAAAGCAAAAAACTCTCACCCTATGAAGCATATAGTTCTTTAAATCCAAGTAAATTGGTAGGATAAACAGCAAACTGCTAATAATTATCCCTTGGTGGCATTAGTTATGACTTTCATTTTGTTCTTTTTTTGTGTATCACTTTGTATTTTCTAAATTCTCTACAATGAATGTATATTTCTTTATAATTTAAAAAAAAAGTCAAGGTGTTGCTTTTTAAAAACTTTTTATTTAATCTGAGGTGTTTTGTTGTTTTTTTTTAAATGCTGGCCATCTATGCTAAAAAGCAGAGGTATCAAGAAATGAATTTACTCTTCAACATTAAGAATAAAGAAGTAAAATCTTGCTTTATTGTCCCCACCTGCACTTTAAATTCTGTATTATGTCAAATCATAATAACCAAAAAAAGATGGCAAAGAAAATTACTTTGAACAGAACCATACATAACATGGCTGCAAATCTGTTCTCCATAGTGGACAGCAGGGGGACACTACTGGCATACCTCATCCAGGTCAAACAGTACAGCATTAACTATCACTAAATCTTAGTGACCTGCAAGGTACTTGTATAGTTGTGACTATTTTTGTGCAAATATTAGCTTTCACTTTCTTTGTCTCAGTTCACATAAATGAGTAGTAAGCCTATTTGCATAGAACCACAATGCACAGAAAGTTTCAGAGAAAAGAGAATGTTCTGGCTTAGCAGTTTTAGTGTCCCTCAGAATACAACACAGCAGTTAATTTGGGACACTTCTTAAAAGCCAGTTCTGATTCAGTAGGTCTGTGATGGGACTCAGGATTTTGCATGTTTCAAAAGCTCCCTACCTGATAAAAATGCAGCCAGAGATGGGAACTACTTGCTTCCAGAAGGTAACAGTATTCTACATGGCACAGGTAACTTTTTTTTTCTGAGGTACCAGGGACCGGTGATTGAACCCAGGACCTCACATGTGGGAAGCCGGCACTCAACTCCTGAGCGACATGGGCTCCTATGAGTTGGTTTTTCTGTTTGTTTTGTTGTTAGCATGGGGTTTTTTTTGTTTGTTTGTTTTTGTTTTTAGAAGGCACCAGGAACCAAACTCGGGACCTCCCATGTGGGGAGCAGGTGCTCAACAGCTTGAGCCACATCCGCTCCCCAACAGGTAACTTTTTAAGCTCTTGTTTCCATTCCTGACTTATCATCCTATTGAAATGTCACCATAAAGAATAACAGAACCAACATGTCAGTCTAGATAATTAATAAGTAGTCAACACAAGATAGTATATTGTAAATATTAAAAACAGGCAAAGATATGTTTCAATTCCAATCTAGAAAAATCTACTAACCCCATGCTAAAATAAGGATTTTAATTTCCTAGAATACTCAATCCTTGGATTCCCCAAATTTCAATTCACTGTCGGTACAGAAAGGATAAGCCAGCTTGGGAGTGAGGTTCTAGGCATCTGCCATAGGGTCATGTAAATTTAAACCCTGAATTCTGATGAAACTATAAAAGTCAGCTTGACCATTATCAACTCCACTTACCTTTGCTGTTTTTTAATAGAGTCAAAGCCAATAGTTTCTACAGGTTTATTTCCAATTTTAATAGTTTCTTCTTTTCCATCTTCTTCTGGTTCATCTTCTACCACATAACGGTTCTTAATTGCAGTAAGAAAGTCTACTCCAAAATTTACCTTGTTTGGACGAATAAAGGATCCTCCTGTTGGGTGCCTGGAAAAAGAGAAAAATGGTACATAGAAGAAAATATTACCATCAAGAAATTACCAATTCATAAATGCAATGTTCTGAAGGTTTTAAGAAATTTCTGTATGCTGAAAATTCAACAATATCAGCATAAAAGGGAAAATAATACATTAAATAAAAATTTATAATCAACATGAGTGATGAAAAAGGGTTACCAGCTTATGCAAGCATGTAAAATCCCAGTGGGTAAACAGACAAGGAAAAAGGAACAGATGATTCTGTAAGAGGAAACAGAAGTATTAAAGTTATCTGGGAGGGAAGCGGGTGTGGCTCAATCGATAGAGCTCCCGTTTACCATATG
>JAQZBX010098461.1:0-11580 GCA_029593785.1 Cabassous unicinctus | reverse complement strand
CTTTTGCCCCAATGTCTCAGATGAGGAAACCAAGGCTCAGAGAGGTTAAATCGCTAAAATGAATGATTCCCAACTAGTCAGTGACGGAGTTCAAGTGCAATCTGGCCAGCCCAGCTCCCTGGTTTCTTCCCATACCACTCTCCGCCTTGCTCACGAAACTCCTACTGCCTTGGCACTCCAGCAAAGCAAGCTTGTTTCCCTCTTGCACCCTTGGCTCCTTCTGTTCCTTCTCCCTGGAATGCCTTCTCCCAGATGTTGACATGACTGGCTCCTTCTCATTCCGATCACAGCCCAAATGCCACTGCTCAGAGGGGCCTTCCTGGATCAGCTCAGCAAATGCAGCTGCCCCTCCTCAAACTCAGGTCACTCTCTATCCCAGGATGGAATGTAGTAGTCCAGAGCACAGACTCTGGAGCTAGATGCCTGGCTCCAGATCCAGTGCTGGTTCTTGCTAGCTGGTTACTCCAGACAAGCGCAAACTCTCTGTGACTCAGTTTCCTCATCTGTAAACAATAGTGTCATAGTAACATATAGGATTGTTGTGAGTTTTAAATTTTGTACTTAATGTATAACAAAGTACTTAAAACAATGCCAAACACACAGAAAGCACTCAATAAACATTAATATATATTTGTTGTCTTTCTCCTCTGCTGGAACATGAATTCCATTAGGGTAACACTTTATTTGACTTTTTGACAACTACATCCAGTGCCTAAAAGATAATAATTGCTCAATAAATAAATCTGAAAAAAAAAAATGAATTTGAAAAAAAATGAATGGATGTTTAACTCCAAAGCCTATGTTCTCACCAACGGAGCCAAGCTGCCCTCCAGCTAATGCCATCTTTCTAGCCCCTGTGCCAAGCCTGGGCCCACCCTGGGGGAGGGGGTTCAGTACATGTTGAGCAGAACTGAACCCAGCAGCTGTTTCTTCTTCCACAAAAAGGGAACTTCCTGCATAGGATGCCAACCCTTTCTATCCTCCCCTCTTCCCTTTCCCTGGCAAATCCTGCGTGATGTATGTGCCACATTCTCCCGACCTGTTCCTCAAGAGGTTAGGACTCATTTTCCACCTCTCTTTGGTTCCTCTGCATTAGATTACATAGGACCAAACAATTGTCCTAAGTGCCAGGCCCTCGGCAAAAGGTAAAAGGCAGCAGGATGAAGCTTTAACACATTCTAAATCTCTTTGAAGGATATGTGCATGTTGAATTCTGTAAGGTTTGGGTGCATTTATGGAGACAGAGGCATTTGGCTCAGCCATATTGATTTATTCAGTGCCTATTTCCAGAAGGGGCTTGGGAAGGACCATTCTCTGCACCGTCCTGCCAGAAGGGGCTTTTTGAGATGGTCTCCCCTCTCTCTCTCCACCTCATGGACTCTTACGCATCCTTCTGCGCCCAGATCAAATGCTACCCTCCTCTCCGGAGCCTCTTCCCCAACATCCCTGGCTGAGTTAGTTGTTTATTCTTCTATGATCCCAGCTCATTTTCCTTTCCTTGTTTTACAGTCAGCTCTTCATCGAGTCATTTGTTTAACAAATACTGGCTGAGTCCCTACCAGGTGCCAGGCCCTGTGCAATTAGAAAAATGAACAAGACAAAAATCCCTGCCACCAAGAATCCCTCAGGATGATGTTGGTCTCTCCCCATAGACTTCTCAAGGGCAGAGGCAATGTCTCCAACATTCAGCAGAGGGTCTGGCCCAGAGCAGGCGTTTGACCTTGCAGAATAAAAGGCTGATTAACCACATAAGGGAACGGTGCATAAATATTCTGCTTCAGATCATGGACTGCGAGACGTGCAGAAGGAGGGCTCTTGACCAGCAATGTCTTTTTTCCCTTGAATGATGAAGGTGCTGCTCTCTGTAAGAAAACCAACATTGCTCATCAGGCCTTGTAATACGATTCACTCCGACACACTCCTTGTAAAATCTATGCGTGCGGCAGAAATTTGTATTCTCGCTGCCCTAGAACATGGCACTGGACTCGAGGCCTGCATGCTGATATCAAAGGGGGGCTGCAAAAGTCCTTTTTCCTCTTGCTGATTGGCATACGTGTATTTTCAGTTCACTTGCTCCCGGCGTTGGGGGAGGCGAGGGAGGCAAGTTGCTGCATCGTACCTGGGATAACATCTTCATTTTAAGTATTTCACAGCCTTTCCACTGGAGCCCACATGGGCTGCTTCTGTGGTTGGCAGAGATCAATGCAGTCAATATTTTTGACTGCAGAGCTTTCTATGACTTACACATATTTAAAAGGATAAAACACAATCAACAATTCTCTGTGTGAACTTGATTATTCTAATCCTTATCTTTGATTCTTTGGGATCTGGCAAACTGACTAAGTCCCCGGCTACCTTCCCCAAGACGAGGCTTTTCATCTTGGCTGGGACCTTCCGATATCGTGGGCTGGACTAGAGCTGGTTTCTACTCTGGAAAATTGGACTGGAAAACTAGACATCGCTGTGTTTGGGAATCCTGGTGGCCTTTTCCTTGGACCATTGCTTTCTGCTAACCACCACACTGATTTTTACACTGTTATTAACCAAATAATGAGCTACGACTCTCAGGGGTATTTGCCATTGAAAGGCACTACTTGAGCTAGCATTAAGCCAGAACACTGAAGCTTTGATGGTGGGATTGCAGGCAACTCATCAAAACAGGGTGTTATTTAAAAAAAAATAAAAGGAATAATTCATTGTGGTGATTCTCACCTGGAGCAATTTCTCCTTGAATCTCACATTATAAGAAGGATAACATGAACCAAAAGAGCAGGGATTGCAAACTTTTCTGTAAAGTACCAGATGGCAAATATTTTAGGCTTTTGCTGGCTGTTTGGTCTCTGTTGCAACTACTCAACTCTGCTGTTATAGCACAAAAGCAGCCATAGATAGTATGCAAATAAAGGGATATGGCTTAATTCCAGTAAAAGTTTATTGATGGGCACAGAAATTTGAATTTCAATTTCCACATGTCATGAAATATTCTTCTTCTTTTTTTTTTTTTTTTCTCAACTGTTTAAAAATGTAAAAATCAATCTGAACTTATGGTCCTACAAAACCAGGCTGCAAGCTGGATTTGTCCGGCAGGCCACAGTTTGCTGGCCCTTGCAATAGACAACTACATTTTTAACAGGTCTCGGAATCAAGCAGAAGTCGGCTCAAGTCCTGGCTTGGTCACCTATTGATGAATGACCCTTCATGAGATGATTACCTCTGTGAGCCTTGCTTTTCCTGTCTGTCAAGTAGGACTAATATAAGGATCTACTTCCCAGGATTATTTTGAAGATTAGTGGAAATAATGTCCATAAAACGCAAAACACAATGCCTGGCACATAGTAAGAACTCAATAAAACTCATGTGCTCAACAAATATTTATTTGAGCAGTTATTTTGGGATGGGCAGTGTGTTAAATTTCAGGCATTTAATGGTCCCTTGTCTCATTGAGCTTCAATTCTAGTGTAGCCATTATCTACATTAACCTCTCTATGTCTTCAGTGTCCTCTTCTCTCAAAAGGGGATTGTTCAACCTCATGGGAGATTTTCATAAGCTTCTCCTGCCTTTGGCTGCCCATCCTGGCCTTGCCCACCTGCCATCAGTGGCAACGACCCCTGGTCACCTTCCAATAGCCATTCCTCCCTTAGTAACAGGACCCCTGGAGTTTAAGCTGGGTACCCGACCACCCAGCTAAGGACTACATTACCTAGCCTTCCTTGCAGCTGGATATGGCCTTGTGACAAGGTCTGGCCGATGGGAGTGAACAAAAGTGAGAGGCACTCTTGGAGGAAAGAATGTGCTTTCCCTTTATGTCCTCTTCTCCTTTCTGCAGACTAGAGTGCAGATATAATGGAGAGAGATGAGCAGCTATTTTGGGCCATGAAATGGAAGCCATATATCAATGGTGGCAATTGCTTATACTTGTATGATTTATTTAAGAGAGAAGTAAACTCTAACTTAAGCCTCTGCTATATTAGGGACTAATTTTTTTTTTTTTTTTTTTAACAGCAGCCAGAACCTGTTTCCGAACTAATGCATCACATTTTAAGATTAGCCTTAATTAGCACCTCCTCCATGAAGTTTTCCTGTTCTCCCACACCATCCCAACACCCCAGTAGAATGAACCTATTTTCTCTGTCATACCCTATACTGTAGTCCCTGTGAAATTATTCAAAACATAGGGTGAACATGTGCTTAGGGTTCACCAAAGTGAAGACAACAAAATATGTAAGTAAATAAATAACTAAATGAGGAGAGTTCAAGTTTGATGAACTTGGTTAAATTATGTATCAAAAACTCTAGAATTTCTTTAATTTGCATTGATGTACTTTTCTCATTATTTTAAAACAGAATACTATTTTTTAATGCATTCCAATGGAAGGGAAGGCGTAGTAACATTTTCAGTCCTTCGGGCTGCTAAACATCTTAGTCTAACATGACTGTACCCCAAAACTATTTCATCATAGCTCAGATTGCATTTCAGGGCACTCTCTATCCTCCTACCCCCAGTTTTACCAACCAGACTGATGGCTCCTTGAGACCACTGTCTTTTTCCTTCAATCAATTTGTCTTTATTGTCCCTATTGTTATTCATCTTTATAGTCTCAGCATCTAGTATGGTGCCTGGCACTTAGGAGATGTTATTGATACATGTAAAACTTCAACAATAACAATGATAACTCAGATGGTGGGTGAGATTCCCATGTGTGCCTCCTTGTGGGTGGGGGTGGCTGGGGAAGAAGGGTCACTATTTTCCTTTCTCTTCCTCACCCTAAGATTCAGAGGGTTTGCATATTATGTCCCAGGTCCCACACCTATTAAATGGCTATTCCTATTTCAACATCACACCCATCTCTTCACCTGGCTCTTGCTGTCCAGCCACACCACATTTTTTTCAGTTCCTGGAACCCCTTGTATACCATTCTCTTTCAAACAATTTCTGTACATGCGAATCTCTCTGCCTGGAAAGCCTCCGCCTCAACTCCTATTATATAGTCCTTTCGCCTACAGAGCTCAGCTTGAACATTACCTCTTCCAGAAGGCCTCAGCCAATTTCTCACACTACATTTGGTCCCCATGATATATGCAGCCTCCCTTCATACTTTCCCTTTGTTACATTCATTGATTAATAATGTTTTTATTATCTATTTTCCATGGTAGAATGCCAGCTCCATGAGAGCAGGGCAGTGTTCAGAGCCTGGTGAATAGAACATACTGAGTAAATCTGCTTAAGTGAATGAATGCATGAACATCAGGGCAAACAAAAGGGAAATCCACAAAAAACATCCCGGACAAAGGAGCCTATTTTCCTTGATAAGAGAGCAAATAGAATATTGCAGTTGGGTAATGTGGATTGTTGGGCAAATACTTCCATAGAGTTTTGACAAAGACCAAAGACAAATATAGCTGTACAGAAAGTTCAGAAAGAGGTAATGTTTCTTTTCACATCATCTCACTTTGATTTATCAAATACTGAATCAAAATTCGCGAGAGTTTGCTGTATATTTACAAGCGGAAAGTACAGACTTGGAATTTAAGAAAAAGTACCCAATTAAAAGTGTGGATTTGAGTTTTATTCCACTCTGAGAGGAAATGGACTCTTTACCAAACCTATACTACTTAGATAATAATTAGGTACGCATAAACTAATGACTCCTTTGGACTTTGAAAGCAAACTTTTAGGGTTCTAAAATATAACTTGAAGATGTGTTTAAGTGTGTAGCAGACAGTCTCCAAAGGTGGTCACCGCCAGTTCCTTTCCTTCCTGTACATGTGTGTGACTCTGCCCTTCAAGAGGTAGAGCCTGTTTCCCCTCTGCTTGAATCTGGGCTGGCCTTATGATTCGTCTTGGCCAATAGAATGTGGCAGAGGGGATATTGTGCCAATTCTGGACCTTCCTTTTAAAAGGCTGGCAGCTTTTGTCTGCTCTTGGGAAAGCCAGCCACTGTGCTGTAAAGAAGGTAGAACCAGATGATGGAATACTGAGACCACATGAAAAGAGATAAACTATGTGGAAGAACATTGAGGAACCGGACATCTGAGCAAAGCCTTCTTCGATCTGCCAGGACAACCCAGTTGCTGCTGAATGAAGCTGAGTGAATGATGCCAGTTTATACCCCACGAAGCACAACTGCCTGTAGTTGCATATGGAAGAGCCTTACTTGGGTTCCTGACCCACAGAATCATGAAAATAATAAACTGTTTTTGCTTTAAGCAGCTAACTCTTGGGCTGATTTGTTACACAGCAGTGATAACTGAAACTATGTGATATTTCAATTATTGAGTGGTCACTTCTCTTACAGGCTCAACCATGTGGAATGTAACTGAGAATTGCTAAACAAATAAGGCAATACAGAGTCCATGCACTTTGCTTCTAGCAGGGATATTGGTGTTCTCGCTCAGGACCTACAATGTCTATGTTTATGCAAAATTTTGATGAGTTTACTCATCTCACAGCAGAGCAGTAAATGGTATAAACTATGCAAAGTGGAATAGATATAGTGAATTTTAGAGACCATAATGCTCAATTCTCTCACTTTTAAATAATTTCTTAATTAAAAATATTTTATTAGAAAAGCTGTAGTTTACAGAAATATGCAGAGACTATAGAGTTCCTATATACAGTCCCCTCACATACAATTTTCTCTATTATTAATACTTTGCATTAGTGTGGTAACTGTTAAAATTGATGAAACAATATTATTATAATTACTCTATTATACATTATTATATTAGGGTTCACTGTGTTCTACAGTCCTATGGTGGTTGTTTTTTTTCTTTTTAAATTTTAGTGTAGTAACATACATGTACCTAAAATTTCCCGTTTTAACCACATTCAAATATATAATTCAGTGGTGACAATTACATTCACAATGTTGTATTATCATCACCACCACACATTACCACAACTTTTCCATCATCCAAAATAGAAACTCTGTACCAATTAAGCATTAACTCACCATTCCCTACCCCCACTCCAGCCCATGGTAAATCTTATTCTAGTCTCTGACTATGAATTTGCTTATTCTAATTATTTCATATCAGTGAGATCATACAATATTTGTCCTTTTGTGTCTGATTTATTTCACTCAACATGATGTCTTCAAGTTTCACCCACATTGGCATATGTATCAGAACTTCATTCCTTTTTGTGGCTGAGTAATATTCCATTTAAGTCTATATAATATTTCATTTATCCATTCATCTGTTGATGGGCACATGGGTTGCTTCCATCTTGTGACAATTGTGACTAATGCTTTTGAGAACAGCATTGTGCAAATATGTATTTGAGTCCCTGCTTTCAATTCTTTCTGATATATACCTAGAAGAGAGATTGCTTGATCATATGGTAATTCTACACAACTTTCTGAGGCACAACCACACTTCTCCACAGCAGATGTACCATTTTATATTCCCACCAATGAGCAAGTATTCCTACTTCTCCATATCCTCTCCAACACTTGTTATTTTGTGTTTTTTAATAGTAGCTGTTCTGATGGGTGTGAAATGGTATCTCATTGTGGTTTTTATTTGTAGTTCCCTAATGGCTAATGATGGTGTGGTAGTTTGATATTATTTATAAATTCCCAAAAAAGAGAAAAATTATGTTTGTAAACTGGTCTGTTCCTCTGGGTATGATACCCTTTGATTATATTAAATTCAAAGGTTTTAAATTTACTTGATAAAATATTAAGGCTTTGATTCGACCACATCAGTAGGGTGTGACTCAGGGTTGAGCCTCCACCCCCTTGTTGGGCTGATATAAATGGACACTCACTCAAGAAGACACACAGAAGAAGACACAGGAAGAGAGAGAGCTCCATAGACACGGAAAAGGAGATGGCTTTGTTATGTTTGATCCTGGGGGAAAGATGAGTCATTCACCTAGTAGTTTGCAGCTGAAGAGAACAGAGCAACTGAGCAGCTTATAAGGCCTGGAAAGAAATGAGCCCTATGCCAGACTGACATAGGAAGCCCTGAGAGACAAATCCTATGCCAGCCTATAGCTGAGATTGGAAGAAGTTGGGCCCATGGAGCCTTAAGAGGAAGAAGGAAGGAGAGACCAGGAAGAGATCACCTGCCATCTTGCTTCAACATGTGGCAACTGACTTTGGTGAGAAAGTACCTCTTATAGTATCTTGAGTTAGATTCTTTAGGGCCTTGTAACTGTAAGCTTTTATCCCAAATAAATGCCCTTTATAAAAGCCAACAAATTTCTGGTACTTTGCATCAACACCACTTTGGCTGACTAATATGGGTGGTGAGCATCTTTTCTTGTGCTTTTTGGCCATTTATATATCTTCTTTGCAGAAATGTCTATTCAAGTCTTTTGTCAATTTTTAAATTGTGTCCTTTGTCTTTTTTGTTGCTGAATTGTAGGATTTCTTTATATATTCTGGATATTAAACCCTTATTGGATATGTGGTTTCCAAATATTTTCTTCTGTTATGTAGATTGTCTTTTATTTCCATGATGAATTTCTTTGATGTACAAAAGTTTTCAATTTTGTTGAGTTCTCATTTATCTATTTTTTCTTTAGCTGTTCATGCTTTTGGTGTAAAGTCTAAGAAACCATTGCCTAACATAAGATCTTGAAGATGCTTCCCTCTGTTTTCTTCTAGGAGTTCTACAGTTTCCGTTCTTATATTTAGGTCTTTGATCCATTTTGAGTTAATTTTTGAATATGATGTGAGGTTGGGGTCACCTTTATTCTTTTGCATATGGATATCCCATTTTCCTAGCAGTATTTGGTGAAAAGACAATAGTCTTTTCATAGCAAATAGTCCTCCATTGAGTGGACTTGGTATCCTTATCAAAAATCAATTTGCCATAGATGTGAGGATTTATATCTGAACTCTGAATTCTATTTCATTAGTCTATATGTCTGTCCTTGTGCCATTACTATGCTGTTTCTATTACTGTAGCATTGCAATAAGTTTTAAAATCAGGAAGTATGGGTCCCCTTTTTCAGAGTGGTTTTGATTATTCAGGGCCCCTTACCTTTCCATATAAATTTGATGATTGGTTTTTCCTTTCTGCAAGGAAAGCCATTGGAATTTTGTTTGTGATTGCATTGAATATGTAAATTGTTCTGGGTAGAATTGACATCTTAACAATATTTAGTCTTCCAATCCATGAACATGGAATGCCTTTTGTCTTATTTTGGTCTTCTTTGTTTCTTTTAACAATGTTTTTTTAGTTTTCCACATGTAAGTTCTTTACATTCTTGGTTAATTTTATTCCTAGCTGTTTGATTCTTTTAGTTGCTATTGTAAATGGATTTTTTTTCTTGAATTCCTCTTCATATTGTTCATTACTAACGTATAGGCATACTACTAATTTTTGCATGTTGGTTTTGTAATCCACTGCTTTGCTGTATTTATTAGCTCTAGGAGCTTTGCTGTGGATTTTTCAGTATTTTGTACATATGTAGGATCAGGTCATCTGAAAATAAAAAAATTTTCACTTCTTCCTTTCCTACTTGAATGCCTTTTATTTCTTTTTCTTGCTTAACTGCTCTGGTAGAACTTCCAGTACAATGTTGAGCAACTGTGATGATAGACAGCTTCCTTGTCTTGTTCCTGATCTTAGAGGGAAGGCATTTTGTGTTTCACCATTGAGTATGATGTTAGCTGAGGGATTTTTATATATGTCCTTTATCATGTTGAGGAAGTTTCCTTCTAGTCCTAGCTTTCTAAGTGCTTTTATCAAGAAGGGATGCTGGATTTTGTCAAATGCCTTTCTGCAGCAATTGAGATGATCATGTTTTTTTTTTTTTCTTCTTCATTCTATTAGTGTGATGTATTACATTAATTGTTCTTACGTTGAACCACCCTTACATTCCTGGGATAAGTTTCACTCAATCATAATGTATAATTCTTTTAATGTGCTGCTGGATTTTTTTTGCCAGCATTTTCTTGAGGATTTTTTCATCTATATTCATAAGGGATATTGGACTTTAATTTTATTTTCTTGTAGTATCTTTATCTGGCTTTGACATTAGGGTGATGCTGGCTTCATAGAATGAGTTAGAAAGTGTTCCCTTCTCTTAAATTTTTTGGAAGAGTTTGCGCAGGATTGGTGTTAATTCTTCTCGGAATGTCTGTTAAATTCACCAGTGAAGTCATCTGGTCCTGGGCTTTTCTTTGCTGGGAGGTTTTGGATTTTACTGGTTCAATGTCTTTACTTGTTATTGGTTTGCTGAAATCTTCTATTTCTTTTTGAGTCAGTATATGTAGTTTGTGTGTTTCTAGGAATTTGTCCATTTCATCTAGATTATCCAATTTGTTGGCATGCAGTTGTTCAGTCATAGCATCCTTTTATAATCTTTTTTATTCCTGTGGGGTTGGTGTTATTGTCCTCTCTTTGATTTCTGATTGAACTCCAGCATTTTTATTTGGTTTCTTTTAAAAATTTCTCTCTCTTTATTGGGATTCCAATATTGTTCATTTTTTGTTTCCCTGATATCCTTTAGTTCTTTTTCTGTATCTTCCTTTATCTCCTTGAGCATATTGGGATCATTTTTTAAATGTCTTTGTTTAGTATGTCCAAAGTTTGGTCTTCTTCAATGATGGTTTCCGAATTTTTTTTCTTTTTCCTTAGGGTGTGCCATAATTTCCTGTTTTTTTTGTTTACCTTGTCACCTTTTGTTGCTTACTATACATTTTAATATTTTAAAATGTTAACTCTGGGATTTAATCCCTGAACTATCTCTTTCTTAAGTTTGTGTCCAGCTCATGCTATGACAGAGATTTCCTTGAATGCCAGGAACAAAAACAAACCAAGTCATAGAACACCTTTCTCAACTTTGCAAATCAGCCTTGTGTTTGCTGGTGCAACACTCTTCAGAGTTTAGCCCTCCTGTCAAGAAGATCAGCCTGAGGCACATGTGAGTGCAGGGTCCTCTTTCCTTTTTGAGCCTGTGTTTTGTCCTGGGCTTGTGTTTTAGGAATCCATCCATTTATAGGAATTAGAATGTCCCCTCTACTCCAAATGAAATGGAGTTTCTCTCTTTCCCTGGTGCTCACTGTATATCTTAAAGCAGGTAATCCTTTACCCCAGGCCACTTTGACTTAATTGTTTCTTACACTGCTTTAGCTGTCCCCAAGCTGCTTCTGCCTGCAGGGCAAGTTCTGGGAAGGAGAGCCAGAGATGAATATCCTGGTTCACACCTTCAGGCTGCCACCAGGTAGATTGGCAGCAACATACAGGGGCTACTCTGCTCCCTCCAGGTCAGGGCCAGGGATACAGACAGGAATGTAGGCCAGCTCCACATTGCACTGGGGGGTGGGATGGGGGCGGGGGAGGGACCAGCAAGGGCACTATCAGCTTCTTCTACCATGTATTAGATTTGTTAAAGCTGCGTTTGTTTTGCTTTATTATTTTTTTAAAAAATTTTTTATTGAGTACTTGCCCAGTTACTGGGCAATCCCTAAACTGCTTTCCAGAACTCTGAGGAGATGGTTCTGCCAATTTTTGCTAGTAGTTCAATGAGTCTTGTAGGGGAAGAGCACCCTGGAGTATCTTACGCTGCTATCTTGGTCTACTGGAAGCTCCCAGTTCTCTCACTTTTAGAAGGTAGAATG
>JAQZBX010098460.1:0-11578 GCA_029593785.1 Cabassous unicinctus | reverse complement strand
GTATACTCCCATAAGTCTTTTCTCCACGAAGGCACAGTATAAATGTGTTTTCTTTACATAATCAAGATCACACTGCATATACAGCTGCATATTCTGCTTTATTTTTTAGTCAACATATTT
The DNA here is from genome assembly GCA_029593785.1 of Cabassous unicinctus. Taxonomy (NCBI): domain Eukaryota; kingdom Metazoa; phylum Chordata; class Mammalia; order Cingulata; family Chlamyphoridae; genus Cabassous; species Cabassous unicinctus. Next base: position 11,458 of record JAQZBX010098460.1, on the reverse strand, counting down.
TGTGAACTTTACTGTCATTAAAACTTTTTCAGAAACATAACCTTTTTTAAGTTAAACTTTTCATTTTGATATAATTGTAGATTCACACGCACTTGGAAAAAATAATAGAGATCCCTTTTACCCTTTACCCAGTTTCTGCCAATGGTAGCCTCTTAGGACACGATAGTAGGGCGTCACAACCAGGATGTTGACACTGATTCAGTCAAGACACAGAACACAACATGTCCATCATAACAGGGATCCCTCGTGTTAACCTTTTAGAGCCATGCCCATGTCCCTCATTCCCACCCCCTCCTAGCCCATGACAACCACTAATCTGTTCTCCATTTCTATAATTTTGTCATTTCAAGAATGTTATATAAATGGAATCATTCTCTAGAGATTCATCCAGATTGTTGTGTATATCAATAGTTTGTTCCTTTTTATTGCTGAGTAGTATTCCATGGTGTGGAGGTACAATAGTTTATTTAATCATTCACCCATCGAAGGACTTCTGGGTTTCCAGTTTTGAGCTATTACAAATAAAGTTGCTATTTATGTTGGTGTGCAGATATTTGTGTGAATATAAGTCTTCATTTCTCTGGAATAAGTGTCCCCGAGTACAGTTGCAAGTTGCATGGTAGTTACATCTTTAGTTTTTTAAAGGAAACTTCTAAACTGTTTTCCAGAGAGTCCCACCAGCAATGAGTGTCCATGCAGTCTCTCTACATCCTCACCAGCATTTGGACATTTATTATATTTTTTATTTTAGACATTATGATAGGTGTATATTGATAGCTTCTTATGGTTTTAATTTACGCTTTTTAATGGCTAATGATGTTGAACATCTTTTCATGTGCTTATTTGCCATTTGTATAACCTCTTCATTGAGATGTCTCTTCATGTCTGCTTATTTTCTAATTGAATTGTTGGTTTTTATAGACTGCTGAGTTTTGAAAGTTCTTTATATATTCTAGATCAGGGATTCTTAACCAGAAGTCTGTGGGAAGATTTCAGAGGGTCCATGAGCTTGAACTGAAAAAAAAAATCAACTTATTATCTCTATTTTCTCTGACCTCTAACTGAAATCTAGCATTTCCTTTACTTATGAATGTATGCAATAAATAAATTACAGTAGAATTCATTTCACCTACTGGCAAAGGGGTCCTTGGAACAAAAAAGGTTAAGAACCCCTATTCTAGATACTAGTCCATTGTTGTATATGTGGTTTGCAAATATTTTCTTCCACTCCACAGCTTGTTTTTGTTTTGTTTTATTTCATCCACTTAATGGGATCTCATGCAAAGCAAAATAATTTTAATTTTAATTTCAATGAAGTCAGATTTATCAATTTTTCCTTTTATGGATTGTGCTTTTGGTGTCAAGTCTAAGAATTCTTTGCCTAGCACTAGGTCCCAAAGATTTTGTCCTATATTTTTTCCTGTGATTTCTTTCATAGTGTTGTGCAGTTTTCAGCATACTAGTCTTATACATGTTTTGTTAAACTTCCACTTAAGAATAAAGTATAATATTAGCTGTAGGTTTTTTCTAGATGCTCTTTATCAAGTTCAGAAAGTTGCCCTCTATTTCTACTTTTCTGAGAGTTTTTATCATGAATGGTTATTGAATTTTGTCAAATGCTTTTTCTGCATTTATACCATGTGATTTTTCTTCATCTTGTTAATATGGTGGATTCCATTGATTCTCAAATATTGAACAAGTCTTGGATCCCTGGAATAAACCCCACTTGGTCATGGTGTATAATTCTTTTTACATATTGCTGAATTTTATTGACTAATAAAATGCTTTAATTGTTTTTGTGACTTTATTCATGAGAGATAATATCTGTAGTTGTTTTTTCTTTGTTTGTTTGTACTATCTTTGTCTGGTTTTATTATCAGTAAACTAGCTCCATTAAAAAAACTGGCAAGTATTCTCTCCTCTTCCTTTTTCTGGAAAAGACTGTGTAGAATTGATGTTGATTCTTCTTTAAATATTTGGTAAAATTTTTCAGTGAAACTGTCTGGACCTGGAGATTTCTTATTGGGGAGTTTTTAAAAATTATTCTTATGTTTTCAATTTTTAATAATTATAGACTTATTCAGATCATCTATATCACATTGGGTGAGTTGTGGTCATATGCATTTTTTAAAAATATAGGTCCATTTTTTCTTGGTTGTCAAGTTTGTGTGTATAGGGTTATTCATAGTATTCCTTTATTATTCCCTTATCATGCTGTTTGATGTCTGCAGAGTATGGTAATATCCCTGATTCATTCCTGATAGTGATAATTTATGTCATCTCTCTTTTTGTCTTTGTCAGTTTTGCTAGAAGTCTGTCAATTTTATTGATCTTTCAAAGAACCACTTCCTTGTTATATTGATTTTCTCTATTTTCTGTTTCAGTTTCATTGATTTCTGCTTTTATCTTCATTATTTCCTTCCTTTTCCTTGCTTTGAATTCATTTTGCTCTTCTCGTTTTAGGTTCTTAAGGTGGGTGCTAAGACTCTTGATTTGAGACTTTTCCTTTTATCTAATATGTGCATTTAGTGCTATGAATTTCCCTCTGAGCACAGCTTTAGCAAGTTTGATATGTTGTATTTTCATTTTCATTCAGTAAAATATATATTTTTTAAATTTCCCTTGAGATTTCCTGTTTGACCCATTGATTATTTACAAGTATGTTGTTCAGTTTCCAAATGCAAACATTTAGAACCACATCAGAAAGTGTTATAGTTTTTGCTTCTACCATCAAATGTAATTTAGAAAATGCTTACTGTATTCTTTCTTTTCAACTTGCCAATATAGAATGAGTTTCTTGTAGACAGCAGATAATTGGGTCATATTTTTTAACCCACTCTGCCAATTTTTGTCTTTTAATTTGTATATTGAGACCAATTACATTTAATGTAATTATGGATATATTAGGGCTTAAGTCCTCCATTTTAGTTTTTGTTTTCTGTTTGTTCTGTTTTTTGTTTCTTTTTTCTTTTTCCTTCCTTCCTGTGGGTTACTTGAACATGTTTAAAAGTTCAACCTTAGTTTATCTCTAGTGTTTTTTAGTGTATAGCTTTTTTAGTGGTTGCTCTGGGTATTATATTAGATTGTCTTAAATATTTCCTCTATAAACATTTAGAACCACATCAGAAGGTGTTATAGTTTTTGCTTCTACCATCAAATGTAATTTAGAAAATGCTTACTGTATTCTTTCTTTTTTTCCTGATGGTCCAAGTTTCCTTCTTTTATCATTTCCTATCTATTTAGAGAACTTCCTTTAGCCATTCTTTTAGAGTAGATCTGCTGGTGACAAATTCTCTTAGTTTTTCTTCATCTGAAAATGTCTTGATTTCCTCTTCATTCCTGAAGGATATTTTGATGGGTATAGGATTCTGGGTTGATAGTTATTTTCCTTCAACACTTGAAAAATATTGTGACCCCTCCCTCTGGACTCCATGGTTTCTGATGAGAAATATGCTGTCATTCCAAATGTTTTTCTCCCTGTAGGCAAGAAGTCATTTTTCTCTGGCAGCTTTCAAGATTTTTCCTTTGTCTTTAGTTTTCAGAATTTTAATTATGATGTGTCTTGGTATAGATTCCTTTGGGTTTATCCTGTTTGGGGTTTTCTCAGCTTCTTGAATCTTGCCAGATTTGGAAGGTTTTCAGCTATATTTCTTCTAGTAAAATTTCAGCCCTGCCCTCTTTCTCCTCTCCTTCCAGGACTCTGATGATAAGAAAGTTAGATCTTTTGTTGTTGCCCTACAGGTCCCAGGAGTTCTGTTCTTTTTTATTTTTGTCTGTTTTCTCTCTGTTGTTCAGATTGATTAGTTTTTATTGTTCCATCTTCCAATTCACTGATTCTTTCCTCCTTAACCTCCATTCTGCTATTGAACCCAACCACTGAGCTTTTAATTTTGGTTACTGTATTATTTTCAGTTCTAAAATTTCCATTTGGTTCTTCTTTATAACTTCTATTTATTTGCTGAGACATTCTGTTTCTTTTTTGAAACTCTTCTTTGTTTTTGTTTGTTTCAGGTATGTATGTAATTGTTCATTGAATCATTTTCATGATAACTATTTTAAGATCTTTTTCAAATAATTTTAACATCTCTGTATTGGCATCTTTATTGTCTTTTTTTCATTCAATTTGAAATAGGACAAATGATAATAGCATTTCAATGATTTTTATTGAAACTGTACATTTTCATATTATTTTATGAGACTCTGGATCTTATTTAAACCTTCTGTTTTAACTGGTTTTCTTTTATACCACTCTCGCAGGGCAAGAGGAACATCATCTCATTACTGCCAGGTGGAGGTAGAAGTCCAGGTTCCCCAAGGGAGGAGAAACTCCTCCAGCATGTGGTTGGGAATTCCAACTCCCCTAGTGATCTCCACTGACTCCATAGTGGTGGTGGTCTCATTAGGTGGAAGACCTGGCTCCCCAAGTGATCGCCACTGGAACAGTGGGTGGGGCCTCATTACTGGCCAGGGGGGAGGTTAAAGTATTGGCTAACTTCTTTACCTCTCCTGACACCAGTTTGGTAGGGGTGTTGAGGCACCTTGTTACAGTTTTGAAAGGGTGGGCTCTAGACTCCCCATTCATTCTTTACTAGAGTAGGCAGGGGTGAGGAGACAGTTTTTTCTGTAGTGTTTTACTGGAGGAGAGTGGTTATTGTTAAAAGTTTTCCATTTGGTCCTTGACTAGAGGGAGCAGGCCTTTGTTGGGCTTTTATGTTGTTGGTTTTTTTCTGCTGCTGCACCCATTGGCATTTCTGAGTTGCTGACTTCTTTAGATCCAAGTCTGGCATATATGAGACAACAAGAAAACCCAGAAAACTTATCACCATGTCATTCCTTGGGTCTTGAGGTCCCTAGCCAGACTGCCTCCTTCTCTACTTCTTTCAGAATCTTCTTATTTATGTTTTATATATAATGCCCAGGGATTTTAGTTGTACTCAGCAGGAGGAAGAGGGAAAAATACAATTCCATCTTCCCTGAGGAAACATAACTATTAATGGCTGCATAATCTTCTATCATATGAAGATACCCCTCTATTTAAGTAAAATGAATTCCTTTTATATGTGAAGTCTTATCATGGGTTAAATCAATTTCACAAGTATAAATTATTGTCAATGAAAAAGGCATAGAGAGTCTAGTTGACCAGAAGTTTGACAAAGATGCTAACCACCAGAAACACTAACATAAATTACACCAAAATTATACAAATGGAGTTAGAAGATGCCTGCTAATTAATATGGTCTAGACTCCTGCCCAGTGTAAGCATTCTTTCTGTAGCATTCCTGATAGATGGTCATCATTCGTATGCCAGGTTCAATGCTGGACACTGGATGTACACCATCCCTTGCCCTTATGGAACTTAAATATGTCATTAAATAAATGACAGAGTGCTTGGAGCCCTAATACCAAGGCTTCACCTATCTGAGAGGTTAGGGAGTCCTGTTGAAGGAATCAACATGTAAACTGAGATAAGTAAGGGCTATGTAGGTTGTTGGGATCCCAGGGACAATAATTATCCACAGGACAGTTATGAGAGGTGCAGACTGTAAAAGTCTGGAAAATGAATATCTCTAATGATAGGGCCTCACTGCTTCATGAGATAATCCTTTACAGAGTCAAAACATTCTAGTTTAGCAACTTCTTCCTTATGAAAGCTGCCTTCCTTTGACTTTCACCGCTGGATATAGCCTTGTTTTTTGAAGCAACATAGACTGAGTCTGTGTTTCTACAAGAGAGACTAATATGTGTTCGTCTACTCCTGTCCATGTGAAGCATTTTTTATTCCTGCCACAACTAGACCTATCAGTGTTCCTAGTCAGCTACTTTGTGGATCATCTATAGTTAGCTGGTGTGGAGACGAAACCTGAACCTAACATTGCAGATATGGTCTAACTAGTGAAAAACACCGAGTATTTCTATTATTTTCTGTCTTTAACACTAGACTCCTACTAATGCAACTTGAGATTGCAATAGATTTTTTTCAGCAGCTCATGTAAAAAGAAGTATAATTAGTAGAAACTCGTTGAAATCACCACGTCTGAAGTATCTTTTTTTTGAAATAGCCTTGATCTCTCCCATTTTTTTGCAAATATTTGTTGTTTGTGGCTCACACCCTTAACTCCTACTTTTTGGCCAGAGCAAGCCAACTTCTTCTTTCTGAGCCCCAAGCTGACCAGAAGATATCCTTGCTCAGCACACACCTAGAGTAGCACCCACAGCTGCCCCCTTGGTCCCTGGCTTCCTCAGTTCCTAGGTACCTGTCCTCCATCAAAACTTCCACTGCCACCAGCCCTCTTGGCAGGTTTGCTCAGAAGGCTTGCCGAGAGCTGACAGTCTGCTTAATATATGAGATTACAGAGTCTCGGGAAAGTGTCAAAGGGAGGACTGCTGAGGGAAATGTGGGGCCTGTATCTTACCACCACTCCTGTGGCCACACTGAATTCTGGAGTTTATTGGTATGAGTTAGGGTTGTCTTACAGAATCTTGATTTTAGAAACTTCTGAGGCCTGAGTAACATTAAACTAGCAGCTTGTTCTCACCCACAAAGTAGATGGTTTCCCTTCTAACCAGGTGGAGGTAGAAGTCTAAAGACTTCATAGACACCTGAGGGAGGGGGACTCCTTACTCCTGGGTGGGTGTGGGAGTTCTAGCCCCACCTGCTTTCCACTGACACTGCCGGCTTGGTGGCTTAAGAATTAAAGAAATCCCAACCCCCTTAGCATCCTATTTAATTAAACTTTATATGCAGTAAGATTGCCAGGACCAAAAGTGAAAGCTTTTTTGGGAGACTAGAATAATAGAACTGTAGGGGACTGTTGAGATCATCTGTGTTAACCTTTTCATTTTATAGGCTGAGGAAACTAAGCCTTGGTGTAATAAAATAATTTACACAAGATGACATAGCTAGCTGATTCCAGACTTGAACTTAAGTCCCTTGAAAGAGAAGTCCATTGTGTTTCCTTAAGTCTATTTTTACTTGCAAATCTCCCTTCTGGACAGCATGACCTACATTTTAAAAATTCTTTCTTTTCCCATTTGGCCAGTCCATCACAACCATTTTGTTCTCTACTATTGCATATTCAGCCATTCAATTAAATAGATATATGTCTCAAATACTTATATCTGCTAGACCTTGTGGGTGACACAAAGATGGATGCATCACTGTGCATGCTTTCACATTGCTTACAGTCTGGTGGGGAAGACAGCTGGATATACTAACTATAAAACTAGGCAGGAAGTGATATGCACACATTCTGTCTGATGAAGGGTAGGGGGTTGGATAGTAAGGAATGGGGCAGGATAATCTTCATGAAAGATATAGCAATAATTATAGCTAAATCTTGAAAGACTGATGATAAAATAGGTGTCCATTTCCAGATGTATTTTGGAAGGCATTAGGGTGGGTTTGGGAAATGAGAAGTTTGAAAGACAGAGGATAGTAGGAGGATAAGACTAGGAAGGGTGGTGGAGGACCAATCAGAAAATTTTAATGTCATCTAAAAGAGTTTGAACTTTGAATGGCTGGCATTGGGGAACCACTAAAGAATTTTTGAGCCAGGGGAATTAAATGACAAGGTTGGCTTTAAAAGGATAAATATGCATAATGTAAAATGTTGCTGGAGAGGTTACTTAGAAGACTGTTGCAGTAGTGTAGTCAAGAGATAATGTTGGGGGAAGAAGGTGTGGCTCAGTGGATAGAGCCCCCGTTTACCATATGGGAGGCCCAGGTTCACGTCCCGAGGCCTCCTTGTGAGGGCACGCCGGCCTGAGCGGTGCGGTGGGCTGATGCAGCAACCTCACGGCAGGAAGCGGGTGTCCCGCAATGGATAGAGCACCTGTTTACCATATGAGAGGCCCCGGGTTCGCTTCCCGGTGCCTCCTTGTGAGGGCAGGTGGGCTCACGCGGCACCGTGGGCTGATGCGGCAAGACCTCACAGCAAGGGGGAGATAAGCAGACACAGAGAAGACACGCAGCGAATGGACACAGCAGCACAAGCAGCAAGGGGGGATAAATAAAATTTAAAAAAATAAATAAATAAAAAATAAAAAAAAGAGATAATGTTGGTAATGAGAACGTAAAGGAAGGGACAGGTGTGAGAAATGTGTTTTAAATGGCCTCTACAGGACTGTTTGAATCTACTGAGCAAAGGGAGAAGAAAGTAACAAAGGTTAACACCAACCTTTCATCAATGGACGTTCAAGAGAGGGAAAATTTTAGGAAGGAATGAGTTGATGGATTTCCTGCTGTACATATTGAGTTTGAGCAGGGTGTTCTGCTGGAAGAGTCTAGTGCTAATTAGAAATGCAGGTCTGAAAGTTTAGATGAAGGGCTTATGGAGGCTCTTGCAGTTGAAACTGGTTAAGTGGTTGATGCTGCTGAGTTGGGAGGAAGAAATTAAAAAGAAAGGAAGAGGAACCTAGGACGAGATTTGGGGAATTTGGTGGTGGGAAGGGGTGGGAGCAGTGGAGAGAAGAGGAGTTGGTAAAAGACAGTTAATTGAAAAACCAGGGAGCCAAGGCAGTAAGAGTTTCAGTAAAGAAGGGAGAGCCCCCATTTTTAACTACTGAGGAAGGGTTAAGGGCCCTGAGGGCTGAGAGAAGACTATTGGTCTTTGTTGTTTAAAAGTCTTTCTGCTTTTGTTGGTTTTAACTTTAGATGATAGCTTCTTGGGTTTCTCCAAATTAACAGGCACTTATTCTTGGTCCAGGTATCTCTCTATGCTCAGAAACCCGTAAGACATTTCATGCCTGATGTGTGTAACTTGTCCTTATTCCTTACTACACATCCAGTATGAGTCTGAGTTCATACTGGCATTTTGTGAAAACGCATCATATATGGCCTCTGGCAAGTTTCTTTTTGGCCTGAAACCCATAATCTGTCAGGGCTACTCCTCATGCACTCAACCTCTCATCGCCTCTGCCATTTTAATGTGCCCTATACTTTATGCTGCCTCTTCCAGGAATTGCAGATATGCCCTGGCGGCAAGTTGCCATCTCTAATGAAAACATTGAAGGAGGCCAACCAGAGAATGAAAACAAAGAATGAAGAAGGTGCTAACACACATTACTTACCAGGCACCATACTAGGTGCTTTACCTTCATCATCTCATTTAAATCCTTATAATAACCCTGTGATTTAAGTAGAAATATCCCCATTTTATGGATGAGGAAATTGAGACACAGAGACATTAAGTGACTTGCCCAGGATCACACAATTAGTAACTAAGTGTGGACCCAGATCTGTCGAGTCCAGAACCTGTGCTCTTTTCCATCACACTACACTGAGGCTCTGAGTTCAGTTCCCAAGTCAGTGTACAGACACAAGAGTCCTAGGGAAGCTCTGCTCATCAGCGTTCCGGGGAAAGCCAACTTTGGGCTGTGATATGTAAATAGCTGTAGCCATTGCTGATGCTCCTGTCATTTTTGCCTTAATTCTTTTTAATTATTCTCTCACCCGCCAGTTCTTCTTAAGAAGAACTTTACTTTCTATAAATTGTACTCTTTTAAGGTCTGCTAAAAACAATTAAAGGTTGATTACCTCTGGGCAGTGACAGTGGGTGTGGGGAGGAGTGGGGCAGGAGGCCATTGTTTTCCATTAGAAGTCCTTCTGTACTAATATATTATTTTATCATGTCTGTTAATTTTGCTAAAATATTAAAAAATAAAGTTCTCTAAAGACCAGTAGATATTGAGATATAACAAATACTACAAATACACAAAAGAACACACTTGGCTAAGTTAATGACTGTGAGATTCAGTTTACAGAATCAGCTAATATATATATCTTGTGCATTTGTTCTTTTATGTGAAGGTTCGTAATGAATTTTACAAGGACACCCAGGGTGTGATGCTGGTTTATGATGTTGGACAGAAAGACTCCTTTGATGCCCTTGATGCGTGGTTGGCAGAAATGAAGCAAGAACTTGGACCTCATGGAAACATGGAAAATATTATATTTGTAGTGTGTGCCAACAAGGTAACTGCTTTGGAAATGGTATGGCCAGCTTTCTAGATTCGTTATGGGAAAAGTGTCATGCTTTTGAGTTTTGGGGAACAAATAAAAAGAAAATTTCTTTTTTCTGTAATATAGGAATCAACCACCTTTCAAAACATATGTCCCTACAACAACAAAAACAAAACAAAACCTGGTATATCAAAATTTTTATCCATTTTTTTTCTTGTGCCATACTGGGGGGAGGATATTGGTGACTGAGCAGGAGAGGTGGGTCCTCATAATCCCACTGTGATCTGGAGGAGGAGCCTTACTTAGATGAAGTGGGGGCTGTGGGAACGTAGGAAAAGCAGACCGTGGCCCCTGGGGTGTGGCAGATATTAAGAGGCCAACCTTCACAGACGTGTGTGGCAGCTGTTTTTCCAACGGATAAAGGAAGGAGTGCAGCAGCATGCACTGGTCCTTTGGCCTCATAAAATCAGTCTTTTCTCAATATTAGTATTTTTGTTCATTTTGGTCCTGATAATTTTATGTACAGTGTTGGGGTTTGTTAAGAATAGTTTTTGTCTCGGTAAAGGATTCACGACAATGTCACTGGGCCTGTTCTAGTGGGACAAGATTGGACTCTCTCTGTACCCCAACTTTCTATTTCAGATTGACTGTACCAAGCATCGCTGTGTAGATGAAAGTGAAGGGCGTCTTTGGGCTGAAAGCAAAGGTTTCCTGTATTTTGAAACTTCAGCACAAACTGGAGAGGGAATCAGCGAGATGTTCCAGGTAACCTAGCATTTTGTCAATTCCAGGTAACCTAGCATTTTGTCAATTTAGGGCTTGTGTCAAGGCTGACTGTGTCAAACTTTAGTTTACATTATGAGAAGCAAAAAAGTAATAGGCATTTCCTATTGGAATAAGCTCTTTCTTTTCAGAAGCTGGTGAGAGAGAGAGAGAGAGAGAGAAAGAGATTGAGAGAGAGAGCTGTCTTCTTTCTATTGTAGACCAGTAGATGCCAAACCTGGTCAATTATGTGGGGAAATTTTTCAAAATACCAATTTCTGGGCTCTCGACTTATTGGAAGCTTAATGGTGTGATAGAGCCCAAGAATCTATGTTCTCAAAATGCTCTCCAGGTGGTTATGGTGATGGTCAGTTTTAAAAACAATTATTAAGTACTTCTTAAGTGGGACAGAGATTTTCTTCAGAATCATCTTTAGTTAACAGTGTTACATTTAACCAAAGTATTATTTTGGCAAAACCAAGTTGCTACAGTTAAAATAATCCTATATTGTAGGCCACAGGGGTGCAATTAGAGAATTAATGGGAGACCATCATTGCAGAATCCAGCCAGTCACATGTGAAACTAAGGTATCATCAGTCAAGTAGGCAATAGAATGATGTCCTCACTTTGCAACCTGAACGGATGGTCACTGTTTAAAATATATTAATCTTGAATAATTTCAAGGAAAGAAAGCTCTTTAAAACAATAAGTTATGAAGCCGATTCTTCATTATAG